>VNJQ01007593.1:0-18102 GCA_008042515.1 Drosophila truncata
ACCAGCAGCAGACTTTTTGCGTTTCGGCGACTCATTTAATAGCTTCATACTATGCGAAAAGTGACCATAATCTCGTTAAATCCACTTCTGGTCTGATGCATGAAAGATGCTATTGCCTTCTCAACCGGTCGTCAGGACTCACAACAATATGCGGCCTGTCACCTCAATACACTTTGCGTGAACTACCGCATCGCATAGGCAGCGATGGACAGTTCTTATTTTCACAGACAATATTTGAGGACATTTTCACAAGCCCGTGAACCACTGTGTACACAATCAGTTCCGTAGCAAAACGGTTTATATAATTACTGATGATAGATATTACATACATTTAGAGGAAACCCTGGCGATTTAAAGGCAAAAACAAAAACTCAATAGTTCGGAGCGCAAAACAAAAACACGACCGTTCGCTAAGAAGTGAGAGATCGAATGATATATATATATAACCGTTCCCCCGCTCCCCGTGCCGACTCGGCATATCGACATCCGCCGTCCGGCCACGGGAGCGCTGACCGCCAGACTCAACCGTTCCCCCGCTCCCCGTGCCGACTCGGCACATTGGTATCCACCGGCCGGCAAGAAAGCTGACGGGCCACCTCCCCCACCGCACCCCGTGCCGATTCAGCACGGCGACATGCGCCGGGTACGACGACCGCTCACAGTGCAACTGAAGCACGGTGAGAACTACAAGGTATGCAGTTCTGCAGCGCTGCCGCCGACGCCGACGACGGCTGGCGCCAATGGAACGGCCACCTACCGAAGGCTGAAGGCTGGACAGCGACTGCAAGAGGGCAGAGCTAATCGGACCGGCAGCAAAAGCAGTCTTAATTGTCATTATACCTTAAGTTATTGGAATAAAATATTATAACGATTAACTATCACTGGATTTATTATATCGGGATCAACTGGAAAGAAGATCGACGGAGCTTCGCCGCTGTTGCTACTACCCTCTGCACATGGCTAGGTACAAGTCCCACCCGTCCTGCAAAGAATCGGGCAGAGTCATTCAGGAAGACTTAACTGTCCTTTCGAAAGGACTTAACTTATATATAAATATATATATATATATATATATATGTATATATGTATATGTATATATATATATATTTTGTGCCCGTCTGTCGTTACCGGGTAGCTCGGGGACGGCCAGGATCCGCCTAGGAATTAATTTGGTTCAGGTGTGGTTGTTGTAAGAGATCCCCGACCCGATTTCCCAGTAAGAACGCAGAGGTTTTATACTGTAAATTATATCGCCTGCGGGATTTATTGTTCAACCAGATACAATCAGCCGGAATTCCGTGGGGTTGCCGCCTTGGGTTCGCGTCACCCGGGTCGCTTTGATCGTGGTTTCTGCTCACTCCGGGCCGGTCGTTTCGTGGCCTCTCTCGTCGCGGCTTCCCTCGTCGCGGTTTCTCTCGTCGTGGCTTCTCTCGTCGTGGCTTCTCTCGTCAGGCGCGGACCTGTGAAATAAGAAGAATAGGGTCGCTCTGGCGGCTCCGGACTCGTAAGTCGTCGCGCGAGGTCATGGTTATTGGACATAAAAGTCTTCGAAAGAAGTGGCTATTGGTGGACTCGAAAGTCTTCCAAATAAGTGGCTATTGGTGGACTCGAAAGTCTTCTAGAGAAGTTGCTATTGGTGGACTCGAAAGTCTTCTAGAGAAGTTGTTGTTGGACTCGAAAGTCTTCTAGACAAGTTGTTATTGTTGGACTCGAAAGTCTTCTAGGGAAGTTGTTGTTGGTGTTGGACTCGAAAGTCTTCTAGAGAAGTTTTTGTTGGTGGACTCGAAAGTCTTCTGGAGAAGTTGTTATTGTTGGACTCCGTGCGCTCTCGTTGAATCGATGCATCGGTCTGATTCTTCTGCCTGAAATGAGATCGTGTGACCGTGTGTTAGTTTCTGTGTTATACTTGTTTATTTTTAGTGTGGAATGTAATGTTAGTTCATGCAGTCGGTTTAGTGTTGTGTTATGGTTACAGTTCAGTGTCGTGTCATGCGGCGTCGTATTTGATCCTAAATATGGTTTGGTGTCTCCAATGTGTACCCGTTTTGCTTTCCGTGTTCCGGTTTCTTTGACGGTTATTATCACTGGGGATATGAACCCTTGAACATTCCATGGCCCTTCGTATTTAGGTGCCAGTTTCGCGTTAAATTTGTCTACTGCTTTTGACAAGTGATGGGTCTTACACCATACGAATTCCCCGACCTTCGGTTTCCATTCTCTTTTCCTTAGGTCATAGTGCCGTCGTTGCTGATCTGCCACTTTACCCATGTTTTCCCTCGCACTTTTCCGGGCTTTTTCTAGTCTTCGCCACCTCTCTTTCACATCCTCACCTATTAATCCGGATCCATTCGTTGCCTCGTCAAACATGGCATTCGAGATCCTTAATTCCCTTCCTAATACTAACTGTGCCGGGCTATATTGTATTGATTCCGATGTGCTGCTATTGAATGCCAACATCAGTTCCGGAATGTGCTCATCCCATCCTGTTTGGTCACTTCCTGTTACCTGTGCTATCATCGTCTCCACCGTTCTATTGGTCCTTTCCGTTGGGTTTTCTTGTGGCGTGTACGGGGCTGTAAACTGCTGCCGTACCCCCCATCGTTCCATCGCGGCTTTTGTTTTCCGTCCCGCAAATTGGACTCCATTGTCGGAGATTAGGACCTTTGGTGCTCCGAACCTTGTGATAACCCTTTCTCGGAAAATTCTTAGGAACGCTTCTGCCGTTGCTTGTCGAACTGCTGCTAGCTCTACCCATTTTGAAAATTTGTCAACTATCACTAGTAGCATTGTGTTTCCATTCTTGGTCCTCGGCAGGGACCCCACGAAATCTACGCATATCGTTTCCCACGGCGCTTCCGCGATCTTCGTTAGCATCTTCCCTGCTGCTTTTTGTTGCGCTACCTTGTATTGCTGGCAACTTTCGCAGGTATGGACAAACTTCCGTGCGTCTTTGATCAGTCCTGGCCAGTAGTACCGGTTCTTGATCTTTCGTATTGTTTTGAACATTCCCAGATAACCTGCCTCCGCCGTGCAGTGGTTTTCGTTCAGCACCCTCTGTCGTTCTTCCTTTGTTATGCACAGCTTCCACATCTGTTTCCTTCCATGCGGTACTCCGTATCGTGTGGGTTCTTTTCCAACTCTTTCTGCTTCCGCTCTATCCAACCTTCTGGGCTCCTCAGTGTCTTCAGTTCCGCGTGTGGTGCTCGTGACAGTGTATCGGCTACCACATTCAACTTCCCTTTGCGGTACTGTACCTCAAACTCATAAGGTTGCAGTCCCAGAGCCCACCTGGCCATGTGATCGGTAACTACAGTAAAGACGTTCCCCTGTAGGTACATTTTATATTTCTCTATGCCCCAGTAAATGGCCAAGCACTCTTTTTCCGTTGCGCTGTACTTCTGTTCTACCTTGCTCAACTTCCGGCTGGTGAATGAGATCACATGTTCTCCATCCTCCGTATCCTGCGTTAACACCGCTCCCACGCCGAGTCCCTGGCATCTGTTTGTAACTTAAACCTTTTCTTGAAATCTGGGCAAGTTAATACGGGGGCTTGTGTCAGGCTCTGTTTTAGACGATCGAATGAGTCTTGGTGTTGTTTCTTCCATTCGAACTTCTGCCCTTTCCTAATTAATGCCTGCAACGGTCCTGCCTGTTCTGTAAAGTTTGGGATGAACCGTCTGTACCGCTATGCCATACCCAGAAAACTATGGACCTCCTTTGAGGTTTTTGGCGCCGGTAGGTCCCGGATTGCTGCCACCTTCTCCGGGTCTGTACGAATCCCTTGTTCGCTCCCCACGTGTCCGAAGTACTTAAGCTCCTTCTGGAAAAAATGACACTTATCCGGGCTGATCCGCAAATTTGCTTGTTGTAGCCTCCGGAATACCTCCTGAAGTTTTTCCAGGTGCTCTCTCTTGGTTCGACCTATTACGGTTATGTCGTCCAAATATGCAAATGCGAATGGTTCCATCCCCGGTCCTATTTCTTGTGTCTAATGTCCGTTGGAACGTTGCTGGCGCTGTTGTCAGCCCGAACGGCATCACCGTCTATTGGAACAGCCCTCTTCCCGGTACTGTAAACGCTGTGTACTGTTTGCTGTTTGTCTCCATCGGAATTTGCCAATATCCTGACTTTAGGTCAATCGTACTTATGAACTTGGCTTCCCGTAGTTGATCCAAGATGAAATTCATCCTTGGTACCGGGTATGCATCCTTCTCGGTCCTATCGTTTAATTGCCGGTAATCGATGCACATTCGCCATTCGTTGTTCTTTTTCCGTACTAGCACCACTGCTGCTCTATAGGGACTGCGTGATCACTCTATTAGGCCTAAAGCCAACAATTCCTGTTCCTGTTCGTTGATTACTGCTTGTTGTTTTGGGTTTCGAGGATAGTATCTTTGCTTAATCGGCCTATCGTCTGTCAAGTATATTTTGTGAACTGCTGCGTTGCTTACCCCTCTCATTCCCTCAAACACTTGCCTGTTTTTATCCAGGAAGTCTTGTACTTCTGCTTCCGATGGTTCCTCTGCATCCGCCTCCTCGAGTTCCTCTTCCTTCTCTTCTTCTTCCTGACTTCCAACTTCCCTTATATCCAGTTCCAGGTTTCCACATCGTAGTGTACTGCCTGTCTTTGCCAGGAAATCTATCCCCAATAGGATCCCTCCTGCTACTTCTGACATGATCATGAACGATAAACTGAACGTTGATCCTCCGAACTTGATCTCCGCCTCAAATCCTCCTATCGACTATTGTTGTGCTCCGTTGGCCAGTGTTATCTCCGTCCTTGTTCCACACCATCACCCTAGCTCTCGTAAGTCTTGGTACATGTTTCGGCTTATCGTGCTTTTTGACGCTCCGGTGTCCACTATACCCTTCGCAGTTCGATTCCCGAACCCAATTAGTGCTATTATTTGGCACCCATCGCAATTGAGTTGGTCCCCCGGTGCTGGTTTTGTTTCTGTCGCCTGAGCTACCACCTTCAACTGCTCAGGCCTTACGCGTTTCCCGGATTCGTTTTGCAGCACTCTGTCGTTCTTATATCGTTTCTTCCACAAACCCAGCAGAAAAATCGTGGCGGATTGCCGCATGTGCGGTACCTCCGCACCGCATGCAAATCTCCGACCTTAGTTGTTGCGAACCTGGCTGACTCGGTCGTACAATGCTTTCCATCGTTTCGATATCCTTTACCTCTTCGTCTAGTTTGAGGAACTCGGTCAACGTCTTGAACCTGTTTCTCCGTGTGTACAGCTTAATTTTGCTCCTGCAATTTTTGTACACCCTGTCTAACTTCTCCTCCTCAGATAGCTTAGTAAACCGCATCACTTTTCTCAAGTTCATCGCGTATTCTCTTACTGGTTCGTTCTCCCACTGCCTTAGCTGTGCTATTTGCGTCTCCAGCTGCTCTTCATGTCTGGGTGGCAGGAAGTACTCCAATAGTTCTGTTGCTAGTTGTTCCCATGATGTAATTTCTGTTGGCGTTGTGTTCCACCAGTTGCTCGCTATTCCTTCCAGGATGAACGGCATGGTCTGTACCAGCTGATCCTTATGTATTCCATATCCTTTTGCCCATTGTTCCAATTTGTCCAGGAATTCCAGCGGTTTGGATGTTCCTTGATATCGGATCCCCCAATTGCGTACCCGATCGATGGTCTCCGTATCTATTTTCCTTTCCATTTTCGTTTCTTTCGCGTTTCCCATCTTGTTCTGCTCCTCTTCGGGAATTACGATTTCTACTAGGTTCCAGGATCAGGATAGGAATTAATTTGGTTCAGGTGTGGTTGCTGTAAGAGATCCCCGACCCGATTTCCCAGTAAGAACGCAGAGGGTTTATGCCGTAAATTATATCGCCTGCGGGATTTATTGTTCAACCAGATACAATCAGCCGGAATTCCGTGGGGTTGCCGCGGTGGGTTTGCGTCAAACGGGTCGCCTTGATCGTGGTTTCTGCTCACTCGGGGCCGGTCGTGTCGTGGCCTCTCTTGTCGCGGCCTCCCTCGTCGCGGTTTCTCTCGTCGTGGCTTCTCTCGTCGTGGCTTCTCTCGTCAGGCTTCTCTCGTCAGGCTTCTCTCGTCAAGCTTCTCTCGTCTGGCGCGGACCTGTGAAATAAGGAGAACAGGGTCGCTCTGGCGGCTCCGCACTCGAAAGTCGTCGCGCGAGTTGATGGTTATTAGACCCGAAAGTCTTCGTCAGTAGTGGCTATTGGTGGACTCGAAAGTCTTCTAGAGAAGTTGCTATTGGTGGACTCGAAAGTCTTCTAGATAGTTGTTATTGTTGGACTCGAAAGTCTTCTAGAGAAGTTGTTGTTGTTGTTGGACTCGAAAGTCTTCTAGAGAAGTTGTTATTGTTGGACTCGAAAGTCTTCTAGAGAAGTTGTTGTTGTTGGACTCGAAAGTCTTTTAGAGAAGTTTTTGTTGTTGTTGGACTCGAAAGTCTTCTAGAGAAGTTGTTGTTGTTGGACTCGAAAGTCTTCTAGAGAAGTTGTTGGTGGACTCGAAGGTCTTTAAGAGAAGTGGCGGACTCGAAAGTCTACTGGTTGGGAATTATAAGACCCCTCGAGAGATCGAGTCGGTAAACCGAATCGTATAGCGGGACTCGAAAGTCTACTGGTTGGAATCATAAGGTTCCTCGAGAGATCGAGTCGGTAAACCGAATCGTATGGCGGAACTCGTAAGTCGTCCGGGGTTAGGGGGGAATGGGGGAAAAACTACGGGAAAACTAACTACGATGTATGGGCTAACCGGATCGAGTGATCCGGGCGGCTAAAAAGAGACCTCGCTGCTGACTACTGGCTGTGTGCTACAAAGGAGGTTTACCTCACCCGATCGCTGTCGGCTGCTAAGTGATTTCCTTCAGCCAATGGCCCGCCTTATATACACCCTGCCGTCGTTTAGTGTGCCCGCCCCGGCGTCGGAATCTGCCTCGCTTAGTGTGGCCCTAGCTAGCGTCGGCCTAGTGTGCCCGTTCCTTGGGGCGCGCGCGTTTTCAAATTCAAATCTTTTTCCCGTCTTCATTTGGGTTCTCTTTCTTTTTATTTCTTATACCTATTATCTTATTTCTATTATTTATCTCAATCTTATTATCCATCTTTGAGCGCGATCCGCGTCACAAATTGATTATAGTTCATAAATACTTAATCTATCAGAAATATAAGTTAATATAAGTTTATTTTTAGTAAAAAGTAGTCATAATAATAGAAAAATAATAATAGAAAAATCTAAATTAAAACGAAAATAATTTTTTTTTTCAGTTTTAAAAATATATTTATTTGAGCAAGTCGATAAATTTAAAGCTAAAAGTTTAAAAAAAAATTTCTAAAAAATACCCAATAAAAACGCGAAAAAGTGGGCGTGACACATTGTCCAATACATATATAAATTTTATATTTTATACATATAAAAATTTTACAATATTTAGCTGTCAAATGCCGTTTAAATTATTCGATTATCTTACTTGGTTCAAAAGGTATGATTTTTGCAAGCTCAAGTCAGAAAAGGCGCCACTGTGCGGCGATTGAAACACGCTGATTTTGAAAGATCCTAAAAGTACCAATTTTGAGAAAATCGCATTTCAAAATGGCATGTTTTGTCTCTTTCAAACGCTAATAAAACCGAAACCGCGCGTATACTAAAGCTGAACTTGGAGGGCGGATTGGAAGCTCTATATCTTGGCAGCCCGGTGGTAGAGAGAGAGAGAGTGTACAGGATTCTTTGAGGATGTAAATGGAATTACACTGCCTCTCGAAAAAGGCGCCCTTTTAACGCGAACAAAGAGCAAAACCATTATACAAGTAAGGTACAGATCCCTGCTCTCTGATTGGCAATATTTAATACATCCATACATGAAAAATCGTTTTCACTGAGAAAATTATTTAAAAGCATTTTAATTAATTAGCTCTATTTTAATTTTTAATTTTTTAGCTCTATTTTTATTGATTTGCTAAACTAAAAATATTTTTAAAAACTGAAAAAAATTAACAAACTATTTTAAATTGAATTTAGATTCTTCTATTATTTTGACTACTTCTTACTTAAAATAAACTTATATTAGAGGAATCTCTAATAGATTATGTCAGGGAAGGGCACGAAATCTAACGGACTGAGGAGCTCGGCCTGACAAAAATTGGTGCAACAACAACTACCACCGTCGCGATCCGTCGCTGCCACGAGCCAGACAGAATGTGCGAGCGTAAGGAGTACACTGTCAAAAACAGTTTCAATGCTTTCAATTCCTTTATCCATTTTGCACATGCACTCGTGACTGACTTCAGAAAATGACTAAGGAAAACTTCCAAACTTTTTTGGCAGTGCAGAAGTCAACGACAACTGCCCAATTCCCTTTAAAATTGTTTTTGTTTTGAGTTGCATTTGCGAGTCCCAACGCTTAGTTTAGCACGATGAGCCATAGGCTTTCCCATCTAGGGATTATGTATTTCTAAACTATAATCACTTGATTCCATATCTTTTTGCGACTTTACATGCCCCAGAGATAAATAAATAAAGAAATGTTAAACATATTCAAGGTATTAACGATGCAAATCAGTTGGGCCCTATGTTTTTTTTGCATGTATTTTTTGGTATTATGGTATTTTTTACCCTGAGTTGTTTCATTGTGATGCCTTGCATTTCCGCAGACGCAGCGTGATGCAGCCGATGGAAGTTGATTTTTGGTCCAGAAAATATAGACGCAACTCGTAGACATAGTGAGTCGGTGGCTTTCATTGGCTTCAGAAGTTATAGACTACTTTAGAGAGAAAAAAAGTGAACAAATTGGACACCGGGTAGGTAGCGTTTTACCTGTACAAGCCGAAACCAACCTGTCATTTTTTTAGTTTACAGTTTATAAATGTATCTAAATTTTAAAATAAGAATCATGCCGATTGATTGTCTAGTTTTTGTGTAATATTACCTGAAAGTTGACCAATTACCATTTATTTTTTCATGTGGCAAAAACACGAAACGAAAGTTCAACTTTGAATGGTCATATCTTTTACATTATAAGTCTTCGTTTTCAAAACGGATTTGGAATCTTTGAGAAATTTCCTGTCGGGGAGGTATTGCTTAAATCGTTTTTGCGACTGACTTTTTTGATTTTTGCAGCGTCAGCTGTTCGAGGGGCGAAACATTGCGTCGTCAGATCTCTGCCCGCATCGGTATTGTCCGGTCTCAGTTAAATGGGAACAAATTAATTAAATAAAATCGTAAATATTTATAAAAATCCCAACCTTTTTTAAAAAGGGTATTCTGATGTCGATGCGATTTGGTTTTCGGCACCGATTTTTTCCCTCCCTTCTCTCAATCTCCCTCTGTCTCTAATTTGCGGGACTGTCGCATGCCTCTCCTTCGTATGACATCGAAAAGAACAACAAGTTTGAAGTCGAAGTGTAAGACATCGGCAGTAGTCTTATTTATGTTCCATATTTCACGCGATAATAACCTTCTTTATATTTTTTTCAGATATATACGTACTGTATCAAATAAAATCGATATGAAGTTAATAATTGAGATTTTACGATTATTTGTAAAAAAGCCGTCTTCTGGCGAAATTTTGAGAGCTTGGATCTTATCAGCTCTAATGGTGCATGGAGCAGTAGCTGGGAACCCAGATGCAAAACGCTTATATGATGACCTTTTGAGCAACTATAATAAATTGGTTCGCCCAGTTGTTAATACTACGGATGTTCTTAAAGTTTGCATAAAATTGAAACTGTCGCAGCTTATCGATGTGGTAAGTACATATCCATTGACCGTCTTAATACTTAATAATACTAATAATACTTAAATCCTGTGGATACTTTTTTTTATAAAGCAAACACTATTATCTTAACAAAACCTAGAAAGGAAGATAATTTCGGCTTGCCGAAGTTAGTATACCCTGTGACGTTCCATCGTTGTTCGGGTGGCTCAGGGATGGCCAGGATTCGTCTCAGACATTTATTTGTGTCAGAGGTGGTTGCTGAAAGAGATTCCGACCCCGGACCCAGAGTATAACGCAGTAGATCTTAGGCTTTAACGTATCTTACGGTTTATTCTCTTAAAAGTTACAATTCAGAATAATTTCATGCTGCTTCGAACGCTGCTACAGAGCCGTTGTCTTCCCGTCTGGGCCGTTCCGTCTCCGCGAGACCAATACCCAGGGTTGGGGACTCGTAACTCCTCCAGGAGAGAGAGACAGTTTGCGATTGGACTCGTAAGTCTTCTGAGAGAAATCGAACTCGAAAGTCGTCTGCTTGGACTCGGAAGTCTTCAAAGCGGGTGAACTCGGAAGTCTTCTAGAGAAGTTTGTTGTTGGACTCGAAAGTCTTCGGAGAGAAGTTTGTTGTTGGACTCGAAAGTCTTCTAGAGAAGTTGTTGTTGTTGGACTCGCAAGTCTTCTAGAGAAGATGTTATTGGTGGACTCGCAAGTCTTCTAGATAAGTTGTTTGTTGTTGGGCTCGAAAGTCTTTTAGAGAAGTTTCGGACTTGAAAGTCTCCTCGGGAAGTTTCGGACTGGACCCGCTGTTTCTCATCAAATTTGTGATGCCATTCACTATTATTTTGAAATTGTGTTTTTAACTGTATAGTTCAATCTGCAATCTGCAAGGGTATATAAACTTCGGCGAGCCGAAGTTAGCTTCCTTTCTTGTTTTATGCTGTGGGATTTCCTTCGAAAAGGACTCACTGTTTTTCTGTGACCATGTGACCATGAAATATTTAAATATGCAAAAATATACAAAAATAGACAAAACATTGGAAATGATTGTCTTTGGAGAAATGAACAAAATAATAAAAATTTGACAATTTTGGATTCTTGACATTTTTTATTATATATGTTTTTTATTTATTGTTATTAACAATAATAATTGTAACGACAATCATAAGTGTTATTAGCAAAAATATTTTTTTTATTTTGACATGACTTTAATATCTTTTCCGAAAACTCTTATTGTGCAACTTGTATATTTTTGTGAATGCATTTGCTAACATTATAGTCACGATTATTGCTAACAATATTATTATCAGTATCAGTATCTTTTTTGATTCTATTTTATTTACGACCTTGTCGTTGATTCAACGACTTTGGTATCTACTAAATCCAATTTGGGTGTTTTTCCCAATTTTTTAAAGGTGATTTGATATATCTGGTATTGATATATCTGATATTGATATATCTGATATTGTTTATATCTGGCTTATATGTAAATTTAGTATTAATGTGCCATTTATATTGGCTCATGTAAAAGAAAAATTATGTTAATTTACATTTTACTAATTTACAATAGTAAATATCAATATCAGTTACATGTTTTTAGGAAAAGCCTAACAGTGTTAGTGTTTTTCAAGCACCGCTTTCTCGCATCGGCTTGAGTTATTTAAAGAAGTTATTCAAAATTAATGTCAGCTCAGGAATTGGCATAAATGCAGCTCGTTTGCAAAGATCTCCCTCTATGACTTCCAGGTTCCTCCGGTGTGCCTCTTTCTCTTCGGTTGTGGTAGCTATTTTGATGTAGTCCTTTATTGGTCTCCTGTTTTTAAGGATTTTGATCCTTTGTCCACTTCTTTTCCTCTTTTTTGCTGTCTTCTTTTATTCCTGGCGTGCCCCGTACTCAGCTATTGTGAGGGGGCGGGCTTCATCGCTTGGACCGGCTTTTTCTTCTTTAAAATGTTGTCGGTGGTGTACCGGGGATAAATTTTAGGCCTATGCTCAGTTTTTAGGTCATTTTTCGTACTCTTGTTACAGTGGGTATTGGTTTTTCATGTACCCAGTGACAAAAAAAAGCAGCAGTTCAGAAGTTTGAATATCATAAAAAAAAAATAATCCTCTTCGAACCATTTTTCGACTTCTGCGTAGTTTTTGAAGTGCTGCCTAGATAACGCGTGCAATATCGAGGAAAAAAATGGTTATCTAATAGAGCCAGTCTCCATCCACACGTGAAAGTGGTTTCTCTTGCGGTTTTCGATGTGTGCGAGGGGGCTTTGTCATGCTGCAAAATCACCTCTCCGTACTAATGCGAAGTTGACGTAAATTGTGTTAAGAATTTTTTTTTCACAGTTTACGAAATGTTATAACGTATTTTTGATATATGTATCTTATGATTGCCAATGTCAACATTTTTAAATATCGTTCCTGCGGAATTCTGGAATTCTAACTGGTGGAGGGGGGGTTATTCTGCCGCTAAAAATATACTGAGGGGCTCGCTGTGCATACTCGGCACCGGTAGGAGTGAGTGTCTTTGTAGGGCCTAAATGGTGCTGTTGACACTGGGCCCGTGACTACTCAACAGAAAATCGTTTCCTGGGTCAGAAGAGAGCCCAAAATTTTGCTCTTAGAGTCGCCCAGAAGCACAGAATGAAGAATGTCAGCTCCTATCAAGGTATCGATTTTGGATTTGCTAAGGGGAGATTCGGAAGCTGCCTTAAAGGATCTCTCGGAATTGGCTGCGAAGAAAGTTTTCCGGCTAATCGATGAAGGACTTAGGCATTCGGTTCTAACTGTAGCCCGGGTCTGGAGGGAACTAGAATGAAGAACTTGCAGACATTTGTGGAGTGCCAGGCATCTGTTTTATTGAGACCGGAAACTTGGGTCTGGATAGTGGATAGAATAGATATGTTCGGTTGAAGAGCCGCTAAGTAATGAGCGTTGCTACGGAACCTAAATCGATTAATGCACGATAGTGTCAAGTTTTTGTTTAACAAGGACATAATCTTTACATTTTTCCAGGATTACACGGTCTTGTTTTGTCGTATGTTTTCTTATATTCTTATATTTCAGAATTTCGTTTTTAATTTTATAGTTCAATTGCAATCTGCAAGGGTATACAAATTTCAGCGAGCTAAAGTTAGCTTGCTTTCATGTTTTTAATGATTCTGAGAAAGGACATGGCGAAAAAAAATATAAAAGTATTATAAGTGGCCAAATATCAAACATGAAAACATGTTGAAAACTGATAATGTTATAATTTTTTTCGATCGTGCGATTCGGCCCGTTCCGACATATGTACGAGTGAAAGTATATAGAAGACTAACTGCAAAGTTTCTTTTAGATGGCTTTAAAACTGAGGGACTAGTTTGCGTAGAAACGGACAGACAGACGGACATGGAATAAAAATAAACATTTTGAAGAAAGAATCGCGCATTAAGAATCTGAATTGGCCAGGAAACAGCCCTGACCTCAACTCAATAGAGAATTTTCTGGTCCTTATGGCAGCTAAAAATAATGAAAAGGACGCCAAAAACAATTGTATAATTTAAGAATCTGATAGAAAAAGTATTATTCGTGAATATCACAAGGGAATTTTTAAGCGCTTTATTCAATTCGATGCCCCCTAGAGAAAAATGTGTATTCAAAGCAAAATTGAGTATTACAAAGTACTAACTTACTTAACAAAAAAAGTTGAATTATATTTAAAAAAAATATATATTTTATAATATAGGAAACTGAGTATACTTTTGAAAAAAATATTATTTCTTGAGTATACGCATTGTTATAATTAAAATACATTTTTATACCCTTGCAGGGTATTATAGTTTCAGTCAGAAGTTTGCAACGCAGTGAAGGAGACATCTCCGACCCTATAAAGTATATATATTCCTGATCAGCATCAACAGGCGAATCGATCTAGCCGTGTCCGTCTGTCCGTCTGTCTGTCTGTCTGTCCGTTTCTACGCAAACTATTCCCTCAGTTTTAAAGCTATCTAAATGAAACTTTGCAGTTAGTCTTCTATATACTCTCACTCGTACATATGTCGGAACGGGCCGGATCGGACGACTATATCATATAGCTGCCATAGGAACGATCGGTAAAATTTTCGAAAAAAAATGATAACTTTGTCAGTTTTCAATACAGTTCTACCAAATTTAATATTTGACCATTAATTATTATTCTAGAATTTCGGTTTTAATTTGATGAAAATCGGACGACTATATCCTATAGCTGCCATAGGAACAATCAGGGAAATAATAGAAAAAATCCTAACTCGCTGTTTCTTAAGATATTTTCATCAAATTTGAGATTTGGCCACCTAATATTATTTGGGAATCTTAGTTTTAATTTCATGAAAATTAGACGACTATATCCTATAGCTGCCATAGGAACAATCAGAGTAATAATACAAAATTCATAGTTTCGCTTTTCCTAAAAATATTTAAATTTGGGATTTGGCCTCTTATTATTATTTCTGAGTTTAGATTTTAATTTTATAGATCAATTGCAATCTGCGAGGGTATATAAATTTCGGTGAGCCGAAGTTAGCTTCCTTTCTTGTTTTCTTAAAGTTGTCACAATTATGAAAAGTCAGTAAGATTAATAGGGGTCAGGAAAATTTTTTATTTCTAAAAAATAAGCAGCGATAAAATCACTTTTATAAAAGAGTTGTACAATTTAGACAACATTTGCAAAAACGCCAAGCAATATAACTTATAAGTTAGTGAATTTTTCGGGGGCTGCTTTTTTATTTTGTCACTGGATTCAAAAGATTCTGTTGAAAAACGTTCTGTCCAATAGCCCCAGTGCCACATCTGGCGTCCCACAAGGTAGCAATCCTTGGTCCACTGCTATTTAGATTGTTTATTAATGACTGGCCGCCGGTTCTCACCAAACTCACTCACGCTGATGACTTTCAACTTTGCTTGCAGTATAGGGACAGATCGTGCCAATCAGTCTTACAATCTGGTCTTAATAACTTTTAAGCGTGATATCCTGCTAACTCTTTACATCTCTACAGCTCTGCAAACTGATTACATTTTTAACGAGTCACTCCCCTGTTTGCCACTTATGTACTTAATGACTGCTATTTGCAATAACCCTTTTAGGCGATCTGGGTGTCCGCTTGGATCCTAAACTTTCATTATCCGAACGTATTTCCTGAATTTTTAACATAGCATAGGCATGCTTTGATTTATTAAAAGGACTAAATTTTATTTCGATTCTCCTTATGTAACTAAGGCTCTTCTTACTTCGTTAGTTCGCCCCATATTGGAAAACGGTTCGTGTGTCTAGAGTCCTCAATTCGGAGTCAATAGTAAACGCATTGAATCTGTCCAAAAGAACTTTTTACTTTTTGCCCTCCGGGGCCTAACCTAACCTGGCCTATTATGATTACAATCGCCTCTTTGATAGCATAGAAGGCATTGAAAGCCTTTCAATAGTAAAAACTGAATTGCTTGTTAAATTAGCTCGTATTGTATCCTAATTTTACCCATCTCGCGTCTATTCCTATCTCTCGCGTCTATTTAGAGCGCGAACGTGCCTTACGTTACACGGTCGCGCTCCTCGGTCGGTTAGACGGAGTTGGGCCTGGGACTCGGAAAATAAAAAAAAAGTAGAAAATATATAGGGGCATTCGAGTACGGAGACATGTGTGTATTTGTGAGGGCATAAAATGGAACAGTCTATGAGTGGACTGTATAAGATTTGGATGAACAGAAAAATTATGAGGCAACAAAAATGATGTGGCAACAAAAATGGCACAGACAAGAACAAAAAATTGCGACAGCGGCGGACTGTTCGTCGAACTTGGGAATCTCCCAAAACTCCCAACATCAGTTGAATTTAGTGGATAGGAAGATATAGCCAAAAAGGTAAAAAAAAACTTTTTAATGTATATAGCATGGAATACAATTACAATATTTTTCGAATACATCTGTTGCAACACAGCTTTCCGAACAGTTTAAAACATTCAAGTTCATGCTAAGTCTTTTAATAAATTTATTTCAATGATTCGAGTTACTGCATCATCTCTCTCTAGGGCTAATGTTCTAAGGAATTCGGTGCATAAAATCCGAATCCGGCATCAGAATTTGGTCATCACATCAGAACTTTGAGATATTTGAGGTTATATACCTGAAAAATTTAGATTTTTTTAACCAATTTTTTACTGTTTTTTAGTTGCATCATTTGGAAAAACCCTTTCCGGTTAATTTAATAAAAAATTTAACCCCAAAAGTCAGAAAAAACGCAATTTTTCGGTTACATATCCTCAAATATCTCAAAATTATGACGTGTTGGTAGAGGTGCAAAAACAATAAAGTCAATAAAGAAAAGGCTTAATGGCTCTTTGGTTCCACGGCTTTTAATGTTATTTATGCTTCTAACATAATTACCCTCGGACTCCAAGTCTCGTTTAATTACATTAATATCCGTTGAGAAGTGCAAATTTCTTATTACGACTCTAAGTGCTCTCTCAGGTTTAAGCTGGTATGTATGAAACTTGTCAAACCATTTAACCATAACTCTTACTTGACCATCTCTTTGAGATTTATAGACGAAACTTTCTTTTTTAATTTTGGTTTCGAGGTAGGCTAGCATACTACTTATACTATTACTACTGATTAGAAGATAGGTGGCGGCTTGGTTGGTTCATCAATGTTGTCTTCAGTTAACATGTCTAGTGCTTCGGTTTCGTCTGCATCATTACCTTTTTCAATCGGCGAGCGTTCGGCTAAGAAAGCGAATTGATTGAAGCTAGTACTGGGTGAAGTGTCCAGGGCAGGTTTTTTCTTTAGTAGATTCCGAAAAGTTTGACTTGGTCTCTTGATTTCCTTTGGCTTAGGTTTAAGTCTTTGCCAGCTCCAAGCCGATGTGTCATCTTCGTCGTCGTTCATGTTGACAACACGTCTTGACTCAGAGAGTGGTTTAGCGCATGTTGTTGTTTATCTTTTTGACATAGGTTGGGTTTGGGGTGCTTACACACCTGTGAGTTTTTGCACAATTGGAATTTGTGTATCCGAATTCCTGATAACGGGGACACTAATCAAAGTCTTTTGCTTGCGTTACTAATGCGCTTAACTGCGTAAATAAAGTCGTCAGATTTTCATAAAATTAAAATTGAAATTCTGGAATAATAATTTATGGCCAAATATCAAATTTGGTGAAAATATGTTTAGAAACAGTGAAGTTAGCATTTTTTCTATTATTTTCCTGATTGTTCCAATGACAGTTATAGGATATAGTCGTCAGATTTTCATAAAATTAAAATCGAAATTATGAAATAATATTAAGTGGCCAAATATCAAAATTGGTGAAAATACGTTGAAAACTGACAGTTATATATTTTTTTCGAAAAATTTACCGATCGTTCTTATGGCAGCAACATATATGATATAGTCGTCCGATCTGGCCCGTTCCAACATATGCACGAGTGAAAGTATATACAAGGGTTGTTATTTATATTTCTGGCGAAAATGCGAATATTTATCATCAAAAATGAATTTATTGTTTTTCAAAGTATTCTCTAGCAAGATTTATGCACTTTTGCATGTACCCAAACCAATTGTCAAAGCACTTTTTCCACTTCGATTGAGGCACCTCCAATACATGGGTTCTGACCGCTTAAACAGCATCTTCTGGCGATAAAAATTATTTACCACGCATTTGTCCCTTAATGTTCGGGAATAAAAAGAAGTCATTAGGTGCTAAGTCAGGGCTGTACGGCGGGTGACCCATCAATTTCACGTTTTGGGCAGTCATAAAAATCGTGAGCCAAGCTTTGAGTCGGACGTGTTTCCCATCGCTCTCCCTTCTTTCAAAGTTTTTCTTGTGAATATTTGATCCTCAAAGTCCAAATTTTTGGCAACTGATCCGTGTTTCGGTGCTCTTTATTTACCCAAAACATCTGGATCGTTTCGTATAAAGACAGTGACTTTAATCTACGAAAACAAACTCGGTTTTATTTTATTTTTCTATTCTTTGCCTTTTGTTTTCGTGTGCTGTGCGTCTACCGCTTACCGCTGCATTTAGTTCAGCTTTGTTGTTGGTGCAAGCGACTCTGCATACCGCGAACATACAAACAAACTACTGCTTTTGTGGTGCTTAGATAAAAGCTTTAATTACTCTCGCTCGACCTCTGTTTTGATCGGTTCCTTCGTCGTGCAAATTAATAATTTTTCTTTATTTTTAATTTCGTGCGCTTTTTACGAATTATTATTATAATTTCCTACTTAATTTATCATGGCTACCTGTTGTGCTACTGAATGCTCAAATGGCCGCAAAATTACCTCGCGGCAGGCCACTGTTTATTGTTGGCTCTGCGACAATATAGCCCACCCTGGCTGCGCCGATCTTGGGCATATCGGCCCACGTATAGCTGATCGTCTTCGAGATCACGCCGGATTGGATTGGACGTGCCCAAG
>VNJQ01007596.1:0-10302 GCA_008042515.1 Drosophila truncata
AAAGAAATAACTTAAATTACGCTCTACCATATTCTGGCCTGAGTATATAGTTGTCAAACAGGGACCATTTAGTAGTCCTGGGTGATTTAAATATTCCTGGGGCTATTTGGTCCCTAAATAACTCCTCTAACACACTTCAATCTTCAACACAACATGATCTTATTGCTGGCTTGTTCGACATTTTACTGTCTCAAGTACGAAATTCCTTAGGGCGCTTGCTTGATCTTACCGACATTGGTGCTGATATGCAGAATATATCCGATCGTCCAGCCAAAAGAGTCTACTGCTTTCGCAAGTCGGACTTCGACCGTCTGAATAATTTTATTTACCATTTTAACTGGTCCGATTTATACATGTGCACTGACATGGCGGTTGCAGTGGTTATTTTTACAATGCCATGAAATCATTTTTCTCTGAATGTGTTCCGTAATACTATCCCTCAATTTCGAATAAGCCCCCTTGGTTTACAAAAGAATTGATTCGCCTAAAAATATAAAGTCATGGCTGCACGCTAAATTTAAAAAAACCGGTTCTCGCACTGAGCTCTCTAAATATATACCGGCTCGGTCAAACTTCACCGTGCTGAATGCGCAGTGTAACAAAAACTATTTGACTCCCTTATTGTTTACATTATTTATTGACGATCTGCCCGAAGTGCTTACTAATTCTAGAGTACTTATTTACGCGGATGATGTCAAGCTTTGTGTGCAATATAAGGACTTCGCTTGCCAGTCTGATTTACAATCAGATCTTGATAACTTCCAAACTTGGTGCCACATAAAGTTACTAAACTTAAATGGCTCTAAATGCAGACTATTGACATTCTCCCGTGTCTTAGCAAAGCTTGCAACTTACACGCCTAACTGCTGCTCTTTGGAAAGAATTAACTCAGTTGATGACTTGGGCATCCGCCTGGACCCCAAACTTGATATTATCGATCATATTTCGTGCCTGGTAAATAAAGCCAGAAGTATACTGGGATTTATTAAACGGTGGTCGAAAAATTCAATGACCCATACGTAACTAAAACTTTATATATTTCATTAGTTCGTCCTATTTTAGAATGTGGATCTTGCGTTTGGAGCAATCAGTATGGGGTCCACAGTAAACGCATTGAATCGGTTCAAAAGAACTTTTTGCTTTTCGCTTTACGCGGCTTAAAATGGGATGCTGAACAAAGATTACTCTCCTATTATAGTAGACTTCTCTTAATTAACTTACCCTACTTAGCCAATCGTAGAATTATGCTAGGCATTACTTTTATTTATAACCTTATTCACGGCGACGTGGAATGTACTGACTTGTTAGGTCAGCTCAATTTCCACGTACCAAGTAGAAATACTAGGTCCTATATACCCTTAGTTCTGCGTCATTGTAGAACCTCCTTTGAACTGCACGATCCCTTTAGAGTACTGTGTGCAAGTTATAATGATTCGTACTCAATAATTTCACATGTACTCTCCCTAAACTAAAAACTTTAACCCTAACACACTTAGTACGCATGTAAGCAAACATTCAGGCAGCACGACGGTAGTTTATTTTTTCGTATTCTTTTCCATATTTTCCATCGCGACTACTAATACTAAGACTACCCAACAGGCACGTGCCGAGGAGCGCAGCCGTGTGACATACGGCACGAACGCGTTCTGGGTTGACGCGAGAGAAAGAAAATAGATAATCGAACGTGGAAAAATTAAGTTACAATTCTACCTAATTCTACAAGCAATCGTCTTTAGTCGTTGAAGGCTTTCAATGCCTTCTATACTGTTAAAAAGACGACTGTAATCAGTACATAAAACCCTAAAGGGTTCATGTACTTCAAACTCTCGTTAACTACTAAAGTAATATAAGTTCGAGATGTTAGACGGGGAACATGGAAGTTGAAAAGGCCTAGTAGGTAGGGTAGTAGTTTATGTAAAGTAGTGAAGTAGTAAGTTTATGTAAAAAGACGACGCCAAGCATCGTCCTACGATTAGCTAGAGAAGGTAAGTTAAGTAAAAGAAGTCTACTAGAATAAGACTGCAATCTTAGATCAGCATCCCAGAATAGGCCTCAGAGGGCAAAAAGTAAAAAGCTCTTTTAGACAGATTCAATGCGGTTACTATGGACTTCGAATAGAGGACTCCAGACACACGAACCGTACTCCAATATGGGGCGAACTACCGAAGTAAAAAAGGTCTTCGTTAAATAAGAAGAGTCAAATTCCCTTGCCCACCTTCTAATGAATACAAGCATGCCTCTGGCTTTGTTAACCATACAGGAAATATGTTCGGAGTACGAAAGTTTAGGATCCAGGCGCTCCCCTAGATCATCTACTAGAATTATTCTTTCCAAAGAGCAGTTTTTAAGCGAATAAGTGGCAAACCGGGGTGTGATGCGTGAAAAAGTCATCAGTTTGCATTTAGAGCTGTTGAGATGTAAAGCATTAGCATGACACCATACTTGGAAGTTGTCAAGATCCGATTGTAAGTCCGATTGGCATGAACTATCCCTGTACTGCAAGCAAAGTTTAACATCATCAGCGTACATGAGTACTCTGGATTTAGTTAGAACCTGCGGCAAGTCATTGATAAACAATGTGAAAAGCAGTGGTCCAAGGTGGCTACCCTGTGGAACGCCAGATGTGACCCTGAGGCTGTTGGATAGAACGTTTTTAAAAAGAACCTTTTGAGTCCTATCACTTAGATAGCTCGAAATCCACTTAAGAAGATCACTAGGAAACCCCATAGAATCAAGTTTCCTAACCAGAAGAGAGTGATTGACCGAGTCAAAAGCTTTACTGAAGTCCGTGTAAATTACATCGGTTTGAAAGTTACGTTGGAAGCCCCTAATAACAAATGGGGTAAGTTTCAAAAGATTAGTCGTGGTTGATCTTCGCCTTACTGCTGACATGGAGAGATGACGGATCTGCATAAGTGTTGCAAGTGAGGAGTAATTACATTCTCGAAAAGTTTTGGAATTGCCGATAACTTAGAGATTCATCTATAGTTACTGGCATCCGATTTGCTACCTTTTTTGTGGAGAGGAATAACAAATGATTCCCTCCAAATAAGGGGAAATTCTGAAGATTCTAAAGATAAGGTAAACAATTTAAGAAGGGGGTTACACAGCGCCTCGGAACAATACCTAAGCACAGAGTCCGGCATTCCATCGGGATCTGGTGAATAAACTGGCTTAACGCGTTGAAGATCTAGAATAAGTGAACTTTCATTTAAAATAGGACTGAAAATTAAGTTCGAACTGGGTATAGCGGAAGGAATTATCTGATCTGAAGTAGTGAGAACGAATATGTAGTTATAAAAAACTCAGCAAATAGATCGGCTATTGCCTGATCAGAATTTGCTGTAGTGTTCCTAAATGAAAGCGAGGAAGGACTTAAATAAGGTTTGCGTTTAGCGTTAACAAAATTGTAAAACTGTTTCGGGTCCTGCGTGAACTGGACCTGACAACGAGTCAAATAAATTTTATAAAACTAAGC
This sequence comes from Drosophila truncata, assembly GCA_008042515.1. NCBI lineage: Eukaryota > Metazoa > Arthropoda > Insecta > Diptera > Drosophilidae > Drosophila > Drosophila truncata. The sequence continues at coordinate 3,479 of VNJQ01007596.1, forward strand.
GTTAAGCTCGGTAAAGTTAGACCGAGCACTGAGATAAGAGGAAAAAGAAGTTTTTGAACCGGTGAGTTTATATTTATTATAAAGCCTAGATTTTACAATTTTTAAGCGTGTTAGCTCTTTGTTGAACCAAGGAGGTTTATTAGAGACCAACGGATAGGTTACCGGAACACATAATAAAAAAAATGAGTTCATGGCACTGTAAAAAATATCCACGGCGGTTGCCATGTCAGAGCACATGTAAAGATCGGACCAATTGAATTCAAAATATTAGAGTGTTTAGCCTCTGATAGTCAGCTTTTCGAAAACAGCGGACTTTGTTTATTCTTCTACCAGATATAGTTTCTAACACTGTATCGATAGTCACTTCGAAAGTTGGATGGTAAGGATCTTCAGGCTGCGTCATTGGAGGAACTCTAATTAGGTTTGCGCCTGCCGGATCTGAAACAAAGCAAAGATCAAGTAAGCGGTTTTAGGAAAATACGTGGTTATCATTAGACCAATGAGCCCCCGGTATATTGAAGTAACCCAGAGTCACTAATTGGTCCCTATCAGAAAGCCTTCTAGAAACTGCCTGAACTGCCGAAATGTGTTTCTAATAAGTGAAGATGGAGGAATGTAAGAGCAGGTTACATAAATAATGATACCTGTGAAAGATAATTTAACGCAAATGAATTGTGTGTCAAAAAAATCATCAGATACAACCTGTTCAGATATAAGGCAAGAGTCAACGGCAATTAAAACTCCGCCACCACGCTGAGAAAGATGGTCTTATTTGAAAATTGTGTACTTACTCGGGAGAATTTCGGAGCAAAAAATCTCTGGTTTCACACAGTTGCAGTCGACCAGCAGCAGACTTTTTGCGTTTCAGCGACTCATTTAATAGCTTCATACTATTAAATTGAACATCTAGAGCGGATAAAAGGTCATTCGCTTCGCGAAAAGTGACCACAATCTCGTTAAATCCACTTCTGGTCTGACGCATATTTATTTCCTTCTCAACCGGTCCACAGGTCCCACAACAATAACGCAGGCCCTTTTTGCTAGACACTGCGTCGGCTATGCGGCCTGTCACCTCAATGCATTTTGCGTACACTACCGCATCGCAAAACTACCAATGGAGACTTGGCTGGTCGGCCAAAATATTTTTTTGGCAGTTTTTAATGCCACAGACAATATTTGAGGACATTTTCACAAGCCCGTGAACCACTGTGCACACAATCAGTTCCGAAAAAATAACCAGAGAGAGAGAGAGCAAGAGGTTAGTTTGTGAGCGCAAAAACTCACAAGAGCGAGAGAGCTATGAACCGCTTAGTTGCAGCTAAAAGCTAACGACACTCAAGCGGGGGAAAAAAACTGGATGGGAAGAAAAAGAAAAGGAAAGATAAGAAAACCGTCTTAGCTTAAACTAAAAATGTTTATTAAAGAACTAAATTACACAGAAAAGTGCAGTGTAGTTTTCCCCCCTCCCCCCGACCCCGGACGACTTACGAGTCCCGCTATACGATTCGGATTACCGAGTCGGGCTCTCGAGGAATCTTAGAATTCCCAACCAGCAGACTTGCGAGTCCGCCATACGATTCGGTTTACCGATTCGAGCTCTCGAGGAATCTTAGAATTCCCAACCAGCAGATCTGCGAGTCCACAACTTCTCTGAAGACTTTCGAGTCCAACAATAACAACTTCTCTAGAAGACTTTCGAGTCCAACAACAGCAACTTCTCTAGGAGACTTTCGAGTCCAACAACAACAACTTCTCTAGAAGACTTTCGAGTCCAACAACAACAACTTCTCTAGAAGACTTTCGAGTCCAACAACAACAACTTCTCTAGAAGACTTTCGAGTCCAACAACAACAACTTCTCTAGGAGACTTTCGAGTCCAACAACAACAACTCCTCTAGCAGACTTCCGAGTCCAACAATACCCATTTCTCCCGAAGACTTCCGAGTCCACCAATAGCCATTTCTTTCGACGACTTTCGGGTCCAATCACCATAACCTCGCGCGACGTCCTCCGAGTCCGGAGCCACCCGAGCGACCCTGTTCTCTTCATTTCACAGGTCCGCGCCTTGACGAGAAAAGCCTGACGAGAGAATCCTGACGAGAGAATCCACGACCCCGACGAGGGAGGCCGCGACAAGAGAAGCCACGACACGACCGGCCCCGAATGAGCAGAAACCACGATCAAGGCGACCCGGTTGACACGAACCCACCGCGGCAACCCCACGGAAATTCTGGCTGATTGTATCTGGTTAAAACAATAAAATCCCGCAGGCGATAGAATTTACGGCATAAAACCTCTGCGTCCTTACTGGGAAATCGGGTCGGGGATCTCTTACAGCACCCACGCCTGAACCGAATTAATTCCTAGGCGGATCCTGGCCGTCCCCGAGCTATCCGGAACGACAGACCGTCACACCTTTAAGGTCTACCAGCACCAATAGTGATTCAGAGGCCCTTAAGGTCTACAAGTCAGCGAGAATCGTTAAGAGGCCTTTTAAGGTCTACCACGGAGTGGAAACGATTTAGAGGCCTTTAGGGTCTACAAGTAGTGAGAACGGTTTAGAGGCCTTTAAGGTCTACAATTAGTGAGAATAGTTTAGAGGCCCTTAAGGTCTACAATCAGTGAGAACGGTTTAGAGGCCTTTAAGGTCTACAATCAGTGAGAACGGTTTAGAGGCCTTTAAAATCTACAATTAGTGAGAATAGTTTAGAGGCCTTTGAGGTCTACAAATATCGAGAAATGATTTAGAGGCCTTTAAGGTCTACAAATATCGAGAATAGTTTAGAGGCCTTTAAGGTCTACAAATTAGTGAGAACAGTTAGAGGCCGTTAAGGTCTACAAGTTAGTGAGACCAGCTAGAGGCCTTTAAGGTCTACAAATTAGTGAGAACAGTTAGAGGCCGTTAAGGTCTACAAGTTAGTGAGAACAGTTAGAGGCCGTTAAGGTCTACCATTTAGTCTCAGACGGGGCTCCGTCTAGTAATACGCTTACGGATTTACCTTGCTCCTTACCGACGCTCCCTCCTGTGTTGCTTACCAGGGCTCCTTCCTGGTCCTGGCAGGTCCTCCGCTGGGAGGTTGACTGGCTGCCTCTTTTTCCCGACTCTGGCGTTATCAGTGTGTCCACTCGCCCGTGTCAATATGGCCACCTACTTTTTCGCCTGGGCGCGCGCGCGCTGGTATTTTAAATTCAAATTATTCAATTCTATTCCTTAATATCTTAATTTCTTCATATCTTAACTCTCCTAATGCAAGCAGCTAATCTATTTGTGCGCGTCTGCTCGTCACACTCCCTCCTCGCTTAGGAGACGGTGTGATACCACCCCGTAACTCCTTCCCTCGGTCGAATACGCTTCTCCAGCTTACTGTTGTGGCTTCCGCTGGTATTATGGCCTTTTCTTCTAAGGCATTTCCTTCGTAGCCCGATTTCTGGGTTGCTGGCTCATCTTCGCTCTCTCCGATTCCTGGCGTCTTGATCGCTCTATTATCTTTGTCTGTTGCCACACACCCCGCTGTCCTTTGTCCTTTTCTAGGTTTTCGCGGTTCGCCTTATATCGCTTCTGCAAATGGCGTATATCCGGTTTAATTTCTCCTCTTCTGTATAATCTGCGAACCTCATCGTCTCCCGAAGGGTCATTGCGAATGTTCTCGTCGATTCCGCTTCTCCTTGTTTTCTATTCGCGATTTCCTCCTGCAGCTGCTTCTGATACCCTCGCGGTAAGAAGTACTCTGCCAACTCTACTGCAAGCTTCTCCCAACTATCCAATTTGGTCGGGGTGCAGTTCCACCAATCAATCGCGGCGTCTTCTAAAACGAATGGCATCGTTTGCACCAATTGGTCGTGCCGAATACCGTATGCTGTCGCCCAGTCCTCCATTCTCCTTATGAACTCCAGTGGATTGGTTGTCCCATGGTACCGTATTCCGCAGCTTCGTATCCGGTCCAGGATCTCCACGTTCCTCGTGTGCTCCATAATCGTTCCGCTCCCGTCTGAATCCTCGAATCTTCCTTCAGCGTTTTTCATTCCAGTCTCTCTTCCTTCGCTTTGTCTGCTTCCACTCTGAGCCAGTTCTCCTTCTACCGGTGTCGGTTTGTCTCTTGCCACCACTAAATCTGCTCGGGCACCACTGTGACGATTCGCCAATGTTCGGGTGGCTCAGGGATGGCCAGGGTTCGTCTCAGAAAATTATTTGTGTCCAGGTGGGGTTGCTACAAGAGATTCCGACCAGCTTCTAGAGGAGAAGACCCAGGAAATTACACAGTAATCAATTATCAAGGCTTTATTTACACTAATATGTTTGTAGTAACCAGTTACAACTCCGGTGTTCCCGTGGTGGCGTGGCTTCTGCTCGGCTTCGTTGGGGTATCGTCGTTGGCCTGGCCTTAGAGAAGATCCGTTGCGTCGTCCTTGCAGCCTGAGAAATGGGGCGTCCGAAACCCTTGAGGTCTACGACTTAGTAAAGAGCAGCTGAGAGGCCTTTAAGGTCTACCAGCACCAATAGTGGTTCAGAGGCCCTTAAGGTCTACAAGTCAGCGAGAATCGTTAGGAGGCCTTTTAAGGTCTACCACGGAGTGGGAACGATTTAGAGGCCTTTAAGGTCTACAAGTAGTGAGACTGGATTAGAGGCCTTTAAGGTCTACTCTTACATCATCATTATCAGAATTTGTATCATTATTTTCATCAAATTCTTAAACTGAAACAATAGGTCTATGGCAGGGGTGCCCAGGCCCATTGCTCCCATGGTCCTTTGTTTTTGTAAATGGCTCCGAAGCATAGGCTAGCAAATGTGTATATGTACACGGCTGTCGGCATGCACCAATGCTAAGTACATTATATATATTCTTCATCGGCATTTGAGCGAGGTAACGGGACTTGCATGTTGTTGTTGATGGGTCCTAAAACTTCATGAACATTTTGTTGTTGCTTTGGCGACGCGCACACACTTGAAGAAATTATTATGCTTTTAGTTGTTGCATTGTCAGTGCGCCTTTGACAAGTAAACAACTACTGATGTTGGTAAAGTATGTATGTACAAAGTTAAAAATATCATCCATATTCATGTGCATAAATTTTATATTTTCATTGTTATTTCATAATTTTTGTGTTATAAAAATGTATCGCCCTAATTTTTTTCAGTGTATCCATTGAAACAAGAAAAACATTTTCTTTACTAGTGTTGGTGTTTTCGTTTGAATGTATTGAAATTTGCTTCGTCGTAAGCAGCGTTTGGGCACCCCTGTCGTATAGCATGCAGCGCTCTCGCATACCTATACACTCTGAGTATACATTTAGGTATGTAAGTATATCTGTGTGAAATCTCATCTGTCGCGAAAACGGCTGAAAATGTGAACCCTCAAAACGGCTTAGCGCCATAAGAAGTTTTCACTTCAAAAAGCCTTAGTAAAACTTTCACAGTTTTTCCAATATCTCGGCTCACACGAATTGTGCCAACATATGCGGTATGCCAGGATAAAGAACATTTATTGTAGTTTTATCCTGTTTTCATTAACTTTCATTTATAAATTTTTGAGAAAACTTAATTGCAGTAAACCACCTCGGGTTCTGCGAAAAGCAAAAAGTTCTTTTGAACCGATTCAATGCGTTTACTGTGAACCCTATACTGAGGGCTCCAAACGCAAGATCCATATTCTAAGATAGGACGAACTAAAGAAATATATAAAGTTTTAGGTACGTATGGGTCGTAAAATTCTTTCGACCACCGTTTAATAAGTCCCAGCATACTCCTGGCTTCATTTACCATGCACGAAATATGATCGATAAAGTCAAGTTTGGGATCCAGGCGGATGCCCAAGTCATCAACTGAGCTAATTCTTTCCAAAGAGCAGCAGTTAAGCGTGTAAGTTGCAAGCTTGGGTAAGACACGAGAGAATGTCATAAGCTTGCATTTAGAGCCATTTAAGTTTAGTAAGTTTACACGGCACCAAGTTTGGAAGTTTGTAAATCAGACGCGACTGGCAAGCGACGTCCTTATATTGCACACAAAGCTTAACATCATCCGCGTACATAAGTACTCTAGAGTTAGTTAAAACTTCGGGCAGATCGTTAATAAATAATGTAAACATTAAGGGACCAAAATGGTTAATGAATTTAGAGAAAACTCCGGTGGCTTAAAATCAAAATAAACACAAAAATTCTGTAACGAACCCCTGGCCAGGATAACACTCAGCCGGGTCCAGAGAGGATCATACAAGATATTTGTATGTTGGGACTAAGGATTTTGTATTGGAAATTCGTTATTTGTGAACCCTAACCTCAAATTGTCGCGTTCCGGTTCCGAAAAACTCGCCAAGGACGGCCCCGGGCGGTCCGGAGAGGAGTATCGCGCGGATAGGTGCTGAAAAGAGGCGGAGGAGATCCCGACGGAGTCGGTGGGGCGGACTCCGGTGAGAACCTTGGAGGCGGCGAGAGGGGACTTAGTGGCGGTGCCGCCGGTAAAGACCTTGGGGCTGCCGGGGAGAGCGTCTCCGGTAAAAGAAAACCTTAAAACAGCCGAACGGGATCGGTTCCGGTAGAAACACCTTGGAGCCGGTGGAGAGAGGACTTAGTGGCGGTGCCGCCGGTAAAGACCTTGGGGCTGCCGGGGAGAGCGTCTCCGGTAAAAGAAAACCTTGGAGCAGCCGAAAGGGATCGGTTCCGGTAGAAACACCTTGGAGCCGGTGGAGAGTGTAGGGGCCGCACGAGAAGGGGCAAAGGGCACTAGGACCTGGAAAAGGCGAAAAGAGACCCACCCGCAGAGAGAACGCTGGATTTTTGTGGCTAGATACTTTTGTATTTATTATTTCCAGAAATTAATTACGTGATTA
>VNJQ01007597.1:0-24436 GCA_008042515.1 Drosophila truncata
TCTACAATGGCGCAAAACTAAGGGTATATAGGATCTAGTATTTCTACTCGGTACGTGGAAATTGAGCTGACCTAACAAGTCAGTACTTTCCACGTCGCCGTAAATAAGGTTATAAATAAAAGTAATGCCTAGCATAATTCTACGATTGGCTAAGGAGGGTAAGTTAATTAGGAAAAGTCTACTATGATAGGAGGGTAATCTCTGTTCAGCATCCCAGTTTAAGCCGCGTAAAGCGAAAAGCAAAAAGTTCTTTTGAACCGATTCAATGCGTTTCCTGTGGACCCCATACTGAGGGCTCCAAACGCAATATCCATATTCTAAGATTGGACGAACTAATGAAATATATAAAGTTTTAGTAACATACGGGTCATCGAATTCTTTCGACCACCGTTTAATAAATCCCAGCATACTCCTGGCTTTATTTACCATGCACGAAATATGATCGATAAAGTCAAGTTTGGGATCCAGGCGGATGCCCAAGTCATCAACTGAGTTAATTCTTTCCAAAGAGCAGCAGTTAAGCGTGTAAGTTGCAAGCTTGGGTAAGACACGGGAGAATGTCATAAGCTTGCATTTAGAGCCATTTAATTTTAGTAAGTTTACGTGGCAACAAGTTTTGAAGTTATCAAGATTTGTATGTAAATCAGACTGGCAAGCGACGTCCTTATATTGCACACAAAGCTTAACATCATCCGCGTACATAAGTACTCTAGAGTTAGTTAGAACTTCGGGCAGATCGTTAATAAATAATGTAAACAATAAGGGACCCAAATGGCTCCCTTGTGGGACACCTGAGGTAACCCTGAGAACATTAGATACGTACTTTTTAAAGAGGACTTTTTGCGTCTTGCCAGTCAGATAACTAGAGATCCACCTAAGAAGATCAATAGGAAATCCCATTACATCGAGTTTCGTGAGAAGAAGAGAATTACATCTGTTTGAAGGTTATTATGGAAGCCCCTTATAATGAAGGAAGTGAGCTCCAAAAGGTTCGTAGTGGTTGATCTTCGCTTAATAAATCCATGCTGACATGGAGAAATTACTGATCTACAAAGGTGCTGCAAATGTGGAGTAATAATATTTTCAAAAAGTTTAGGGATGGCCGATAACTTAGAGATTCCTCTATAGTTGTTGGCCACCGATTTGTTACGTTTTTTGTGGAGAGGAATAACAAATGATTCCTTCCAAATAAGGGGAAAGTGCGAGGTTTCTAAGGATAAGGTAAACAATTTCAGAAGGGGAGAGCACAGGGCATCGGCACAATAGCTAAGCACACAGCCCGGTATTCCGTCGGGACCCGGCAAATAAACTGGCTTAACACGATGAAGATCTAAGAGAAGAGAGCTTTCGTTTAAACTTGGACTGAAAATTAGGTTCGATTTGGGCATGTTGTAAGAATATGTCTGATTTAAGTCAGTGGTAGTAGAGTAAGTTGTTTGAAAAAACTGGGCAAAAAGATCGACAATTGCCTGATCATCATTTACGCTTGCATTTTCAAAAGACAGCGAGGAAGGATGCGTTAATAGTTTACGTTTAGTGTAAACAAAATTATAAAACTGTTTAGGATCCTGTGAAAATTGGACCCTACAATGAGTTAAATAGTTTTTGTAACACTGCGCGTTCAGCACGGTGAAGTTTGACCGAGCCGATATATATTTAGAGAGGACAGTGCGAGAACCGGTTTCTTTAAATTTAGCGTACAGCCTGGACTTTACATTTTTTAGGCGACTCAATTCTTTTGTAAACCAAGGGGGCTTATTCGAAATTGAGGGATAGTATAACGGAACACATTCAGAGATTAATGAATTCATGGCATTGTAAACATGGCAACAGCCATGTCAGTGCACATGTATAAATCGGACCAGACAAAATCGTAAATAAAATTATTCAGCCGGTCGAAGTCCGACTTGCGAAAGCAGTAGACTCTTTTGGCTGGACGATCGGATATACTCTGTATATCAGCACCAATTTCGAGTGTCACGTCGAAAGAAGGTTGATATGGATCTTCAGGTTGCGTCAGCGGTGCAACCCTCGCTAAACTAATTCTTGCCGGATCAGAGACAAAACAAAGATCAAGCAAGCGCCCTAAGGAATTTCGTACATGGTTGACTTGAGACAGTGAAATGTCGAACAAAACGGCAATAAAATCATGTTGTGTTGAAGATTGAAGTGTATTAGAAGAGTTATTTAGGTACCAAATAGACCCAGGGATATTAAAATCACCCAGGACTACTAAATGGTCCCTGTCAGAAAGTCTGTTGGAAACCATCCGAATGGCGGAAGGGTGGTTCCAAAAAATAGGAAGTTCCGACAATGGAGGAATGTAGGAACATATAATAAAAATAGAGCTACCATTGAATAATAGCTTTACACAAATAATAGCTTTACAACATCGCTGTATTCCTCGAAAGTTACTAATTCTACGTGATAGTGGAATTAACCGCTATGAGGACCCCACCCCCGCGTCTGACAGGCCGATCTAGCCGATAAATCGTGAAGGTAGCTGGAAAAGCTTCGCAGCTTAGAATCTCCGGCTTTAATCAGGTTTCTGTGAACACAATAACATGGGAGGCGAATGCAAAACTATCAGAATACAATTTCGGCAGCTTACTACGTAGGCCTCTTGCATTCTGATAAGAGATTGACAGAGTGGTGTTTCGTTTTTTTTGGCAGGGTTGGAGGATGTAGAAGGCGCAGTGGTCAGATCAGGCTTAGAAGAACTTATTCCAACAGGCCTTTCTTTTTCTTAGCTTCATATTCTTTGACAACTCCGGCCAGAATTTGGTAGAGCATATCGTGCCACAGAATTTATTTGGGACATTTATTTAAATTAAATACACGGGGCTATGGGGGGTCAAAATTTGTGATCCCCTAGAGGATGAAGCGGATAATACCGGGTTAGTCCCACGGCACATTCGGATACCGAATCTTTTCTAACACTCGATCTCAGAATTCTGGGATTTAATTCTGAGGTCGAGGGCTGTGCCGAGGGAGGCTATTGCTAAGAGCCCGGTTCGGGTTGCAGGGATCCCTCAACATTCTGCACACCAGTTGCCGTTTTTTTGCGCCTTGGAGACTCATTTAATAGAGTAAGGCCATTAAAATGCTTGTCAAGCGCTAAGAACATGTTATGAGTTTTATGAAAACTCGATAACACCTCCTTAAAACCGCCCTTGGTCTGCCGCATGAAAGACAACATTTCCGATTTAACGTCACGACAGGCTTCGCAACAGTAAAGTAAGCCGATTTTTTTCCTCACATCAGCAACCGTCCGGCCGGCAAACCCATTGCACTTTGCCTGCAATATGTTGTCGCACAACCAGCAGCCGATGGTAAGATCGCTGGAAGAAATTACCTTTTTGCAGGGTTTAGCAAAGCAGACGATATTTGAAGACATTGTAAAGACTTACCACTGTACTTGTTACGTTAATGAAAGGGAGCGACAGATAAGATAAAAGTGCAGCTGCACAGAGAGAGTTGGAAAGTGGGGAGAGCGTGAGAGCAGGAGAGCGTGGGAGTAAGCAAGCTTAGGAACGTTTAGCTGTCGCGACGGCGCAACAACGGCAAAACGGGAGAGGCACAAAAAGGAATGCAAAAATGCAAGAAAAACAATCACTGCAGCACAATTAAATTGTGAAAATAAAAGAGAATAAATGCACAAATAAATATAGCTGCATGCACACGAAGTGAACGGGAACTATGAAGAACGCAATGTAGAAGTTTTAAATAAACCCCGATGGTTTTTAGCAAAGTTATTACACAAAAACGAGAGCGCAAGAAAAAAACACGACCGTTCACTTCGAAGGAGAAAGACGATGATGGTGTTGCAGTGGGGGCATGTGCTTGATATGGATCTATCCATGTAGTGTCCGTTTGTTGTTTGTGTGTCCTAGGCGTAGCCTATTTATTATTATTTGTTGTTGTCTGTTGAGGGTCGTGTTTGAGTATGAAAAGTTTGGTGGTGTGTTTCGTGAGATTTGTTTGAACCATTGGCTAGTTTGTGTTTGTATTTTTTCCAGTTTTAGTGAGTATTGCTTTTTTAGGTATTGGTTTATGTCAGTGGCGTTATAGTTGTTAGTGAGGATGAGTGGGTATCTGTGTGTTTCGCTTGCAGCCGTGTCCGCTCTCTCGTTGCCTTTAATGCCGATATGGCTTGGGATCCATATTAATTTGATTTTGGGGAAGAGTTTTGTGGTTTTCTTTCTTATAATGTTAGGGTAGTAGGAGAAGTTGTTGGGGATTGTGATAGCTTTTAATGAGGAGAGGGAGTCTGAGCATATAGCATATTTTCCTGGTGTTGTTGAGCAGATTTTTATGGCTTCATGGATGGCAATGATTTCGCTGGAGAGGACAGAGGAGTAGTGTGGGAGGAGGCCTGATTTGAGGATGTTTGTTTCGTTGGTTACGCTGTAACCAATTGTGTCGTTGGCTTTTGTAAATAAATTGGTATAGGGAGTTTTTAATGGAGTGGAAGAGTTGGTGGAAGACTAGAGGGGGGGTGGAGTTTTTGTTGTAGTGGGAGAGGGTCAAGTTTGTGGTTTTGAGAATAGTTTCAAGACTGTGTTTTTTAACCGAGAAGTTTTTGGTTGGGGAGGATGGGAGGGATAGGGTTTTGCAGGAGTTTAGTATGTTGTCAATTGCAGGGATCGTAAGTAATGATTATCGGTCAAATTAAAAAAAAATAAAAAATCAACCACTTAGAATCGACATAAAAAAATAAAAAAAAATCCTGTGAATCTTTGTTGGCTAATCTATCCATTTCCGGCATGATTTTTATATTTGAGAGTTTTATGATATTTATCATTAATAATGATTAAAATTGAGTAATATTATATAAATCAATGATAATTATTTTTTTGATTAAAAATATAAAAATCTGTATATAATCATTATTTTTAAGCAACAAAAATAAAAATCAAAAATAGATATTATTATTGACTAAAAGATAAAACTCAAAAATAATCATTATTGACGAGTTCTATTTTTTTCACTCAATAATAAAACTCTTTTGTTGATTTAAAGGGGTTTATGCATACTTTTTGCCAATTTTATTGCATGTACTTATAGAGCACATCCAAAGGATCAATTGTGCGCCTTGGGTTTGCCACGCCTCCCTCCGCATCCCGTGAAATAGGGAAAAGAGTGTTCACACACAAGCATTCATAGTCATATTTGGTGTGCTATACAGGGATGTATGATGGTTTTATAGGATATAGATATCGTTTTCTAGGATATATTGACATAAAGGACACACACACGTATGTCCTGGCTTGTGCAAATTAGGGCATTGTGCTATAGGACGTAATTTAATGTTAAAGCTAAAAAAACGCCTTTTCAATTAAGTTGTAATTATTATAAATATTTTGTTAATTTGACATTTTGACATTGATTCGCTTGACAGTTTGCTCCTTTGATCAGTCAAAACTAATTTTAGTGCAGAAAATGACCTTTCAACACTAACTTGCGTGGCAGGTACAGCATGCACAACGTTGGCTAGCGGTTGAGCGGTTGAGACGGTTTAGGGTGGAGGTTGGGGCTTTAACGTAGATGGGAAGACAGTAATCTATTTTGGAGATAAGGATGGATTTGACAATTTGGATAAGGGATGTTGTATTACTATTGTTTTTTTTTTTTGAGGAGAGATGTTTTATGATGTTGAGGGGTTTGAAGAGGGAGGTTCTTAGGTTATTTATGTGAATATTCCAATTGTACCTTTGGTTGATTGTGAGGCCTAGGATTTTTGTGGAGTCTGTGGATGGGATAATAGTGGAGCCTGTGGTAAAGTTTGGTCTGCAATTTCTTTATCGGCAGATGTGGAGAAGTTGACATTTCTCTATTGAGAGAGATGCTCCTGAATAGGAGCACCATTTTCCGAAAAAGAGTTGCAAGGTTGAGTTGGGGGTTGATGTTACGGTTGTACTCAATTATAAGGCGGAAGTCGTCTGCATAGGCAGTGAATTTTATTTCTGTGGGTAGGGAGATGATGTTGGTTAGGGAGTTGTTGGCGGTCAGGAATAGGATGACTGATATAGGGGATCCTTGCGGGATGCCGTTATCGAGTCGGAAGGTATTGGAGAGGGATGTGGCGTTTTTTACTATTATTTTCCTGTTGGACATAAAGTTGCACACGTATTTGATGATACGTGGGCCTAGGTTCCAAGCTTGGAGTTGGTGGATAAGGGAGTGGATTCCTATTTTGTCGAACGCTTTCGCAAAGTCTAGCGAAATAATAGAGAAATAGGGGAATAGGGATCTGGTTGCAAGATGGTCTACATAAAGTAGACTGTTTTGAACAGATTTGCCCCTTTTCAATCCGAATTGGTTGTTATGAATGAGTTTGTTTGTTAAAACAAACCACCATAATCTTTCACCTATGATTTTGTCGAGGATTTTTAAAAGACATGGGTTAAGGGAAATCGGGCGTTAGGAGTTGGGGTTGGTTTGTCGTTAACTGGGTTTAAGGATTGGTAGTACCAGGCTTAGTTTGTAGGCCTGGGGGATATGGGAGTCGAGGATGTTGTTAAAGTGGCGAAGGATTCTATATTTGAAGCAGGTGGGTATGTTTTTAATAATGGGGTAGGATATTCTATCTAGCTCAGGAGTGTGTCCTTTTAGAGAGTTCATTGCAGAACTTAGTTCTAGTAAGGAGATATCCTTTTCGATTTCTAGGGCTGTTTGTGATGGGGAGAAGGTATTTGGGGGGTTTAGAAGGGTTTTATTGGTGTAGAAATCGGGAGAGAAGTTGCAGTCTTCAGCTTGCATCGACCAAAGGAGACCGAATGTGTTGCCTATTTCTGTTGGGTTTATTGTTGGTGTTTGTGTTGTTGCATTAAGGATGCTGTGAATGTGTTTAGTAGGGTGCATGCCGCAGAGTCGTTTGATGTTTGCCCACATTCTGGATGGGTCAGTGTATGGGTGGATTTCGGCGGTGAAGTTTTGGAGGGAGTCTTTCATAGCTTCTCTAATTGCTCTCTTGAATTTGGCGTTAGCTTTTTTGTCGTCAATCATGTTTATTGTATTTATGTTGAGTTTGAGAGTTTTCCATTTAAGGTTTTTCTGTTTTTTTTTAAGAGGGCTAAGTTTTTGTTCCACCAGGGCACTGTATGGGGAAGGGAGAGGGTTGTGTTTTGGGGAATGGAGAGGTGTGCTTTTTAGATAAGTGTTTTTTTAATGTTGGTTGCTTCTTTGTTAGGGTTGTTGCTGGGTTGAGAGGGAGAGAATTGTTTGGTAATGAGCTCTCTAAAGAGGTCCCAGTTGCCGTTCTTAATTTTGAATGTTGGTTTGGCTAGGAGTGTTGGGGTAAGGGGGTTGGGGAAGATGGAGAGAAGGATAGGGAAGTGGTCGCTTCCGTGAAGATCTACGAGGACTTTCCAAGTGATCTCTGGGGAAATGTTGGCTGTGGCAAGTGAGAGGTCTATGTGTGTTAGTGTATTATGTGTTGTGTAGTGTGTAGGGGATTTGTCGTTTAATAGTATGTAGTTGGATTTATCTACAAATTTTGCGAGAGTGTTACCCCTGGCGTTGGCTTTAAGGGAACCCCAATATGCCAGCTGTTAAAGTTGCCCAGAACAATTGTGGGGGCGGCAGAGGGAGTTGGCAGATTTTCTAGATTTTTTAAATTGAACTGTTTGGAAGGGGAAATGTAGGAAGAAATAATGTTAAGATTCCGTTGGTTGGGTTGTTGCTGGTGGTAGGGTAGAGATCGGAGTAGTTTGTAGATGGTTGCTTGAAGTAGCTGGTTCCGGGTACTTTTTGTTGTTGAGAGTACGTTGAATTGTTGAGTGGAGCTTTGTCGGAGGAGCGAGCTTTGAGGATTGTGTGGGCTGTTTTGTTGTCGCATTTGTGTGTTATTTTGATTGCTTGTAGTTCCTGTTGTGTGAGAAAGGTTGGGCATTTCCTGCTGGTGGAGTTGTGTGGGTTTGTTTGTTGTTGTTCAGTGTTGCAGTTAATGCATTTTTATGGTCTAGTGCATTTGTCGATGGATGAGGGGTCTATGTGGTGTTGTTCTCCGCAGTTGAAGCATATTTTGGTGTTTTTGTATAATTTGTTGAGGTGGCCGTATTTGAAACAGTTGTTGCATCTTATGGGAAGTGGGATATAGACTCTAACTGCTGTCCTATTGTGGGTGTTGAAGGTAAGTATCAAGCGAACAGTTTCCTTAAGAGAGCCGTTTTCTCTTAGTATTTTACGGGCGTCCGTGACTTGCTGGGCCGCAAGTTCTCTGAGTAGATGACTCCCTTGGTGGCGTTGAGAGAGTTATGCAGAGTGACCTTGACTTTGATGTTGGGAGCGAAAGCTTTAAGCTGCATCAGCTTCCAGGCCTGCAGACTTGTTTTTGTTTTGGTTAGGAGCGTGCCGTTGCGGAGAGTTTTACATTGTTCAATTTCACCGTCGCAAACAAAATCGATTTGTTTTTTGACCAGAAATGGGTTGATGTTGTTTAAGTTTTGTCCGGGATCAGTTCTGGTGATGACGAGGTATTTGGGCCGGGAGATCGCAGGAGATTTTCTTTCGTAATGACTCTTGGAGGGTCACTATCAGGGGGTCCCCCATCGCTAAGTCTCTGTGTTGTACCGTTGGTTAGGTTGATCGTTAGTTTGCTATGCACTTGAACTGGTAACTG
Source organism: Drosophila truncata (assembly GCA_008042515.1). Taxonomy (NCBI): domain Eukaryota; kingdom Metazoa; phylum Arthropoda; class Insecta; order Diptera; family Drosophilidae; genus Drosophila; species Drosophila truncata. The sequence goes on from VNJQ01007597.1 coordinate 8,624, forward strand.
GGGAGAGTGTTTGATGATGTTGGTGGCTTATGTAGTTGTCGAATTTGCTTTGGTGTCGGATTTATAGCGGGAAAAGGCACGTCTGATCTCAATGAGAGTTAGATTGTGACTGACTTAAGAAATATAATAATGTAAATTCAATAGAAATAAAAAAAATAATAAATTCAGAAAGTAACATAATTGCCAATGAAAATTTGGCTCACTTGAATAGCACATTTTTTAGTAAATTCATATTCTGACTGTTTAAAAAAAAATAAATAAAATTTACAAGTACATAAAAAAATAAGACATTTTCTTAAAATTAGTACTCCACGATTATGGATAACTTCATATATCCTGCTGGGTAAAGAATCATATAAATTCCTAAGGTAGTCCAGGGAAATAGTTCACCAGCCCTTTTGGGTGTCATCAATGAGATCGGATTTATTTTCATATTGTTTGCCGGACTTATATACTACCCTTGCCAGCCATCCCCGATTATATTCAAGTCGATTTTACGAATTTTGTGAATTAGGGCTGAAACTTGCATTCTAGGCTTCCAAACAAGCTTTTCGCCTCGGGAAGAGCTTTTTTTAAAGATATGCTTTTGCATTCATTCTTGACGTTAGACATTGAAGTTGCAGTGTTCCGTAAAAGGAAATCACTCCCCATACCAACTTCTCCACTATAAATTTTTTTAAGAAAATGTTCTTTGCGGATATGAAAGAAATAGTAATTGTATCCATCCGGGCCTTTAAGGTTAAACTTTTTTTCGTCCGAAAAGACTACACGATACCATTCTCGGTCAAGAGTCATGTGGGATCGGCAAAAGAGAAGGCGCCGTTCTTTTCGAGATGAATTTAACGGTGTTTTTTTGTAATATTATACGTTTTATATTGATCTGTTTTAGTTAGCTTTCACTACGGATTTTTCCTTAATTTTTGCAGCGGGTAATGGGAGTTCAATGCAAGCCTCACAGAATGGCTCTCCTGTCCGCTGGCGTAACTGCACTAGAGGTCCGTCCTATCATATTTTTATACCCTTGCAGGGTATTATAGTTTCAGTATAAAGTATATATATTCTTAATCAGCATCAACAGCCGATGTTCGTCTTTCTGTTCGTCTGTCTGTTTGTCTGTCTGTTCGTCTGTCTGTCTAGTGCCATAGGAACGATCGAAAAAATTATTGAAAAAAATTTTTTTTTACTAATCACCAAATTTGATATTTAGCCATTTATTATTATTTCAGAATTTCGTATTAAATTTCATGAAAATAAGACGACTGTATCTTATATCTGCCATAGGACAAATCGGGAACAGTAGGAACGATCGGCAAAATTTTGAAAAAAAAATTATAATTGCTGTTTCTCAACATATTTTCATCAAACTTAAGATTTGCTCACTTAATAATATTCCAGAATTTGGATTTAAATTTTATGACAATTGGACAACTATATCCTATAGCTGCCATAGGAACAATCAGAGAAATAATAGAAAAAGCATAACTTCGCGGTTTCTCAACAAATTTTCATCAAACTTGAGATTTCATCACTTAATATTATTCCAGAATTTTGATTTAAATTTCATAAAAGTCGGACGACTATATCCTATAGCTGTCATAGGAACATCAGGGAAATAATAGATTAAATCATAACTCGGTTGTTTCTCAACATATTTTCATCAAATTTGAGATTCGGCCATTCAATGTTATTATAGAATTTTACATAGCTCAACTGTAATCTGTAAGGGTATATAAACTTCGGTAAGCCGAAGATAGCTTCCTTTCTTGTTGACCCAGAATTTTGCTATGTTGTAGCCCTGAAATTCAGAAAAAATGGTATTAGCGTTTGAAAAGTGCCAAAATAGGCTATTTTTCGTACTTTGAACGCGATTTCTTCAAAATTGGTACGTGCTGGAAACTTTTGGGGTTGAACTAGCAATATACAGACCGATCTCTTTCACAATCTGCAGGATTTATTATCCGAAAGAAAAAAAGTTAAATTTTTGTCGGCCTGTGCTCACCGAAATAGATATTTGGTCAGTTATTATTATTCCAAAATTTCGATTTTAATTTTATGACAATCGGATGAGTATATCCTATAGCTGCAATAGGAATAATCAGAAAAATAATTATTTCAGTATTTCGTTTTTAATTTTATAGTTCAATTGCAATCTGCAAGCGTATATATACATATGTATATAGCGAAGTTAGCTTCCCTTCTTGTTTTCCATAATTTTGGGGATTCTTTTAATAATTACTTATAAATTTGCGACTTCTGTTTGTCCTTTGTACAGAAAAGCCAACCTCCTTAAAAGCTTGAATCTTCCCTTTTTCCTCTTCATTTTATGGCCTTGCATGTCTTATTTTTAGTAGATACAAATATTTTATGATTTTGTATGGTACAAAATGCGCTATTCAAGTGAGCCGTTACATATAGTAAGTCTCTTAGTAGTCTCATTTTAAGCTTTGTTACATATAGTAAGTCTCTTAGTAGTCTCATTTGATGTGATATTTTCAAAACGATTAAAAATAGAACAGTACACTTTTTTTCCAAAACAACTTGGTTAATTTTCCAAATTAAAACATATAATAGAATTCAGTTGGACTTTGTAGGTTTTTATTATATAAAAAACGAAAGAAACCGATTTATTCGTCTGCATCATCAGATTAGCGCCTCCCAGATATAATTTTAAATATCTTTCTTATTTTTCTTTGCTTAACAACCAATTTACTTTTGCTACTAAATTAAACAATTTTCTTTTATTTGATATACTATATGGGCAGATGGCATATCTTATCTGCGCAGGAAAAATCGAAAATCATTGTATTCCATGAATGGTAAAATTCCCATTCTCAGTGCAGCTTCTTCTAAATACTTCAGTTTCTTATCTAAATTCGTTTTTATTTTGTAAATTGTAAGGATGCCTCTGGCCAGGATGAACCTCAGCGGCCCAGAGTCCCTTTCCAGAAATATTTATTAGTGGAAACGTCAGAACACAGAGGAGCCGTTGTTGGCGAGATCTCAGGGGGCGGGTCTTTTGGCGACTAGAAAACGCCAGAATTTAGCAGCTCACGCGGGGCGGGACGATCGCTACCGGCCCGGGTTTCGCCCAGCGGCCGGATTCCCCCTCTAAAGACTGGCTCCGGGTACCCAGCAGCCGGATTCCCCTCCACGGACTGGCCCGGGGTTGCCCAGCAGCCGGCCCCGTGCCCCAGCCCTGTCCTATTCCACGACCTGGGGATGACCCAACAGTCGCGGCCCTGCAGCTCCGCCTGGGGAAAACCCAACAGCGGCTGCTCCCTCTAGCTATGCCTAAGCCCTGCGGCGAGCCCCTGAGGTTGGACAGGCGGCTTGGGGAACCCAACAGCCGTCGTCCGCACCGACGCCCGGAATTAATCTCAGCAGCGTGGTGCTCCTGTTCCCGTCCTGTCCAGTTTGGCGCTTGGGGAACCCAACGGCGGCCGAAGTGGAGAGGAGGGGAGCAGTGGGTCGCGGGGTTCGATTGGATGGAACAGACAGAGAGTGGGGTTATGGGTTTCAGTGTTTTCTTGTGTGTATTTATTCTTATTGTAAGTTTTTCATTTCGTTTCTGTTCCCTGCCTAGCTCGCACCCCTCACCCACACTTAGTCGGAATGTTTATGTGTATGCGGCCTCGCCGCGCTCACCCGCTGCTGCTTTGGTTGAGGCTGGATGCCTGTGTCGTCGATGTCCTGTTTGTTTTCCGTGTCCTGCGTAATCCTTCGGTGCTCGTAGTCCTGATCTTGGGTTTTGCTTCCTTGTTTCGTTGCCGGTTTCACTGATTGTCGTTTTGTCACTTGTTTTCTTTTCGAGGGTTCTGCGGCGAGTGATCGCTGCTTTAATTGCCGGCTTGGCCGTGGCCTAATTCTGCCGTCCCTTCTGCCGCTGCGATGCCACGATCGATGGCAAGCGCCGTTCCGCATTCCATGCATTCTTTGCATGCCGGCCTTCTCTCTCGCTCGCTCTTAGGCTTTGCAGGTGGCCGTCGCGAATTGTGTTTCGCATTCCGACGCTGCCGGCGCCTGCGCCGTAGGCCCTCTGCTCCGATCGGGCTTTCCTCTGCTTCTCTGCCGGGATGTGATTGGCGGCTTGCTGTGCCATCCAATGTTCCGATCCTGGGCGGCGGCGCGGTCATTCTGTCCCTTTCCATCCTCTTGGACGGTGACCGGTGTTGTTCCGCGATGTTGCCGGTGGGTGGCTGGTGTCGCCCAGCGATGTTGCTGGCGATGTGGCCCAGCGATGTTGCGGGCGGTGTTGCTGGCGATGTGGCCCAGCGATGTGGCCCAGCGATGTTGCGGGCGGTGTGGTTGGTGCGCATCTAGCCTAATCTATCCTAACTTATATCTAGCTATTCCTAATATTTACATAGTTATATTTACAAAATTTACAAGGTTGTGACATCGTCACAAAATAAAGACGTGACGCTTCTTTATTATTTTTTTTCTGTCGTTTTTTTAATTTGTGTTAAAACTAAGTGAACGTTGCAATATTTAAATAGCTATAAAACTGTCCTCACAAAATCTAAAAAATTGTTTTTATTTTTTAATTGTCAACGATAAACTATATTTAAGAAAACACTTTCAACCTTTATTCAGACTGCTTCTCAAGTAATGACCAAAATTGTACTAAATGGATCGTGAACTTTGCACAAAAACAGAAGGTGGAGAAACTAAAAAAAACGAGAAAGGAAGCTAACTTCGGCTCGCCGAAGTTTATATACCCTTGCAGATTGCAATTGAACTATAAAATTAAAATCGTAATTCTGAAATAATAATAAGAGGCCAAATACCAAATTTGATTAAAATATTTTGAGAAATAGCGAAACTATGAATTTTTTATTATTACCCTGATTATTCCTATGGCAGCTATAGGATATAGTCGTCTGATTTTCATGAAATTAAAACTAAGGATCTCAAAAAATATTAAGCGGCAAAATCTCAAATTTGATAAAAATATGTTGAGAAACAGCGAAGTTAGGATTTTTTCTATTATTTTCCTGATTGTTCCTATGGCAACTATAGGATATAGTCGGCCGATTTTCATGAAATTAAAACTAAAATTCTGAAATAGTATTAAGTGGCCAAATCCCAAATTTGATGAAAATATGTTAAGAAGCTGCGGAGTTATGATTTTTGTATTATTTTCCTGATTGTTCCTATGACAGATATAGGATATAGTCGTCCGATTTTCACAAAATTAAAAACGAAATTCTAGAATAATAATTAATGGCCAAATATCAAATTTGGTGGCACTGTGTTGAAAATTGACAAAGTTATAATTTTTTTTCTCGAAAATTTTACTAATTTTACTATGGCAGCTATATGATATAGTCGTCCGATCCGGCCCGTTCCGACATATGTACGAGTGAAAGTATATAGAAGACTAACTGCAAAGTTTCATTCATATAGCTTTAAAAATGAGGGACTAGTTTGCGTAGAAACGGACAGACAGACGGACAGACGGACATGGCTAGATCGACTCGGCTGTTAATGCTGATCAAGAGTATATATACTTTATAAGGTCGGACATGTCTCCTTCACTGCGTTGCAAACTTCTGACTGAAATTATAATACCCTGCAAGGGTATAAAAAAAGTTTGTCAATCGATTGCTATCTCTCTTTATGGTTTTTATACCCTTGCAGAGGGTATTATAATTTTGGTCAAAAGTGTGCAACGCAGTGAAGGAGACATCTCCGACCCTATAAAGTATATATATTCTTGGTCAGGATCACCTCCTGAGTTGATATAAGCATGTCCGTCTGTCCGTCTGTCTGTCCGTCTGTCTGTTTCTACGCAAACTAGTCTCTCAGTTTTAAAGCTATCGACTTGAAACTTTGCACACACCCTTCTTTCCTTTGCACGCAGTATATAAGTCGGAACGGGATCGGCCGACTATATCCTATAGCTGCCATATAACTGATTGATCGGAAATGCTATAACTTCGGCGATTTTAAAGTTATAGAGTTCAAATTTAGTAAGAATGCTATTTTTGACAAAATACTACGACAAACCAAATTTTATCAGGATCGGCCGACTATAAGATATAGCTATAGATATAATAATATAACTGAAAAATCGAAAATTGCCCATCTTTTGTGTTTTTGAAGATAGAAAAGAAAAACTTCGTACATATTATATATTTGGTCAGTTGATCCGACCTACCAAATTTCATAACGATCGGCCGACTATATCTTATAGCTGCCATATAACTGAACGATCGGAAATTACCCGGCCATTTCAGCCTTCTCGTTAAGTCATTTAAATTAGATTGCATATGATTCAATTTGGAAAATATAATTTACAGAATATTCTGCAAGGGTATATAAACTTCGGTTCCGCCCGAAGTTAGCTTTCCTTTCTTGTTTTTTTTTAATATGGACATTGATGCACCAGGCTCTAGCCTGTTAGGGTTAGTTATTAGTAGTCTCGATGTAAAATATAGAAAAGAATACGAGTGGGGTTAGGATTAAAGTTTTAAGTTTAGGAAGACTATTTACTTTTGAGATTATTGAGTACAAATCTTTATAACCTACACGTAGTACTCTACAGAGTTCATGCAGTTCAAATGAGGATCTGCAATGGCGCAAAACTAATGGTATATATGATCTAGTATTTCTACTCGGTACGTGGAAATTAAGCTGACCTAACAAGTCAGTACTTTCCTCGTCGCCATGAATAAGGTTATAAATAAAATTAAGGCCTAGCATAGGTCTACGATTGACATAAGGTATGAATTAGGAGAAGTTAGCTTATCGTTCGTTCAACTATCTTGAGACAAGAATGTAATCAAAAGACCAATATGAAATAAATACGAACGAAAAGCAAAGACAGCACTTAAAGTCGCGAACAGAGGACATACATTTTTGAGGACATTCAGAAACAAGAAAGGAAGCTAACTTCGGCTCGCCGAAGTTTATAAACCCTTGCAGTTGCAATTGAACCATAAAATTAAAAACGAAAATCAAAAATAATAATAATTGGCCTAATCGCAAATATGAAGAACATATGTTGAGAAACAGCGAAGTTATGATTTTTATTATTATTATACCCTGCACCAAAGGTACAGAGGTATTATAATTTTGTGCGATATTCTGTAACAGGCAGAAGGAGGCGTGGCAGACCCCCAAAAGTTACCTAAGTTACAGGACCACTAAAGGAGTCGATATAGCCATGTCCGTCTGTCCGTCCGTCCGTCCGTCTGTCCGTCTGTCCGTCTGTCTGTATGAACGCCTAGATCTCGGAGACTATAAGAGCTAGAGACACCAAACTTCGGATACAAGAGGGCTCCAAATAACACATGCACAAATACACTTGCAATGGTCAGATTCTTTGCCTGCATACACACAATGAAACAACGTAGAGCTATTTTTAGAACGTTCGTTAGAAGTTGTCCCGAGTTCAATTCACGGGGAGGATAGGACCCACGTCAAAGTCTTTATATTTTTAGCAAATAATTTTTTTTTGTTTTAATTTTTCTAATAAATACATAAAATAAAATCCAATTGCATCTGCAATGACCTCCACGAGGTGTCCCTGGATACCGATTTAAATATAATCGGAAACGAAGTCGAGCGGTGCCTTGTAATGGTACAGGGTATTCTACTGTCGGGACACCCGACTGTATGTCCATCTTGTTTTTCTGATTGTTTGTAGGGCAGCTATAGGATATAGTTGTCCGATTTTCATGAAATTTTAATCAAAATTCTGGAATAATGATTAATGGGCAAATGTCAAAATTGGTGAAAATATATTGAAAACTGACAAAGTTATACTTTTTTTTAGAAAAATTTACCGATTGTTCCTATGGCAGCTATATGATATAGTCGTCCAATCCGGCCCGTTCCGACATATGTACGAGTGAGTGTATATAGAAGACTAACTGCAAAGTTTCATTCAGATAGCCTTAAAACTGAGGGACTAGTTTGCGTAGAAACGGACAAGGAGACGGACATGGCTAGATCGACTCGACTGTTGATGTTGATCAAGAATATATATACTTTATAGGGTCGGAGATGTAAGCCACAATTTTTTTTAATTCCAGGGCTACAAAATAGCAAAAAGTGCCAAAACAGGCTATTTTTTGTACTTTGAACGCGATTTCCTTAAAATTTGTACGTAATGGAAACTTTTGGGTTTTGAACTAGCAATAAACAGACCGAATCTCTCAAATTCTCCGTAATGTTTCTGTGTTATTAGTAATTAATTTGTATTTATTATTATTGTTTTATTATTATTAAAACGCTTGTCCCTTTGTTTGTGTGTTTGCTTGTTTCTAGCTCTGTAAGAAATCTTTGTCAAAATTAGTAGCAATAACACTGGTCTACAAATATCGGGGTCATGTGATTTGTTGGAAAGCTGAGGGTCATGGTCATTTCCAAAATATTTGGTGAGCTTCTGCATTTTTTCCAACATTTCATTACATAACCTCAAATCTCTAATATTTGGACGTGACAAGAAAAATTCTGTCGATTTACTCTGAGCTTTTCAACAAATAGACAAATATATATACCCTTGCAGATTGCAATTGAACTATAAAATTAAAATAATAATGAATGCCTGCTTCACAAATTTGATGAAAATATTTTGAGAAAAGCGGAATTTTTTTTATTTTTTCCATGATTGTTCCTATGGCAGCTATAGGATATAGTTGTCCGATAGAAACGATCGGAAAATTTTTTAACATATTTTCACCAAATTTTATATTTGGTCATTTATTAATAGTCCCGAATTTTAATTTCATGAAAATCGGACAACTATATTCTATAGCTGCAATAGGAACAATCAGGGAAATAATAGAAAATATCATAACTCAACATATTTTTATTAAATTTAAGATTTGGCCACTTGTTATAATTTCAGAAATTTTTAATTTTATTGTTCAATTGAAATCTGCAAGGGTATAATATAAACTTCGGCAAGCCGAAGTTAGCTTCCTTTCATATTTTTAAATAACTTCAAAACGTCATATCCCCAAAGCTTGCGTTTTAGAATGTAAATAGTACTGGTTAAATGCACAAAATATTTAACCATTCGATTGGAAAAATATATAAAAATAAAAATATTTTAATATGAAGACACTAGAAAACATGTTTTTATTTAAAACATTTGAGTGACAGCAAAATGTCTACAAAAAAGAAAAATTTTACTTAACGAGCTAAGACAAAGTGAGGATGGCACCATCAACTCACAAAATTTCTGATATAAATCATTCAGGAAAAAGGAATTACGAATTAGAAACCACTAAAGTTACTTGTAAGTTTTTTGTCGCTATTTTTGGCCATTATACCAAATTTATAAATTGTATAGGATAGAATAGAATTATTTCCGACTTAATACTTTCGATCAAAATTACTATAGTCAAGTTAGCATAACCAATCAGTGTGTCTTTTATAAGGTTTTTAGTAAAACGGAAAACTTATTACTTATCTACCTTAAAAGATCGGGCTAAATTTAATATATGGTTCCTAAAAGGATATTTACAAGTTTCATTTATCATTACTAAAAATTTAGAAGTACTATTTTATTTTTTATGAAAATCGCTGCGTTAAAACTCAGTAATATATAACCAGCAGCTTGGCCAAATCTGTTTCCGTTTTTCTTCATTATACTTGAAATATATTTTCAGTGAATGAATAATATTTATTAGCACGACTACATTAAAAACATTAGGGCCACCGCTAATTAATAGATTAATATACTTCGTCTTCCATCGAGAAATCCAAGGTTTCATTAGCATAAAGTGAGCTGAAATGAAAAAATTCCAAATAGTTTAAAATTCTAGACAATAAGAAATTCACATACTTTACTGCTCTGCTTGTAAAAAACACAATCCGTTTTAATTTCTTATTGTAAAAGAAATAATTAAAGGACCATAAACAGCCTGGCTCCCCAAATGGGTCGGAGCTTAGATCCGGATTATAACTGTATATGTCACAATCTGATAAATTCACTTCGTCATCCACAGCTGACCATAACGGCTGGCGTAAAACTTGGTATTGATCACCAGCTAATGCCGATAAATTCGAATGGATTGAGTTCATAACCCACTGTAATGATGGCTCTTTGCTAAATTCATGAGACTTTAAATAAAATATATAAAAGGTTAAAGAAACTGGAATGAAAGAAAAAACTCGGGAAACCGAATCTTATAAGTATTAATTAGTTTTTTTCTACTTTATTTATTTTTTTTTTATTTTAAATGATTTATACTTAATGCTTAATGTTATGTAAAATTTTTACATCGATCATATAAAAAATGTCGAAGTTATGGACAGTTGAACGGAGGTCGTTTGGTATTCACTGCATGGGCTTAACAAACTTTAAAGCACTCCACAGTGGCCGATTTGGCTATTCTAGCGTCAGATTAAGCAAATTTCCGACTGTTAAAATTCATAAAAATTTTTTTCCTACCGATAGTCAAATAATTAAATATTGGTCAAAAAATATCAAAACCTATAAACTTGATCAACTATATATGCTGTTAGCTCTCAAAACTAACATATGGTACTACACAATTTTCAGGTCTTTAATTTGGCTTGATCGACGTCTTTTTATATTTGCAACAGTTTTTTTTATTTTGCCTGTTAGGAATCAATTTTGGCATTTTCTCAAAGTTCAAGGTATGTAGTAAACGAAAATAAATGTTTTGTGACCTGTGAGTAGATGTTGTATTCGTAATATATGTTTAAAACCAGCAATGTTTGTAGTACCCTGTACCATGTACCATGTACCAAAGGTACAAAGGTATTATAATTTTGTGCGATATTCTGTAACAGAAGGAGGCGTGGCAGACCCCCAAAAGTTACCTAAATATTGGTCAGGACCACTTAAGGAGTCGATATAGCCATGTCCGTCTGTCCGTCCGTCCGTCCGTCCGTCCGTCCGTCCGTCCGTCCGTCCGTCTGTCCGTCTGTCCGTCTGTCCGTCTGTCCGTCTGTCCGTCTGTCCGTCTGTCCGTCTGTCTGTATGAACGCCAAGATCTCGGAGACTATAAGAGCTAGAGACACCAAACTTGGGACTTATACTTCTTATATCTGCACGCAGATCAAGTTTATTTTCAATTTTTGCAGCTCCACTTTTTTGGGGAGCTATTTGAAAAAAACGTATATCTCCTAAATTTATAAAGTTAGTTTATAAAGTTAGGTAAACTATATTCACAACCTTGATGTATTTTATCAAAATACACAGACTGTCTAAATTTCATTGCGATCGTGCCATAAATATCGGAGATATAAGCTTTTTACTTTATACATATTATGTATACAAGAGGGCTCCAAATAACACATGCACCAATACACTTGCAATGGTCACATTCTTTGCCTGCATACATACAGCGAAACAAAGTCAGAGCTATTTCTAGACCGTTTGTTAGAGTAATTGTAAGTTGTCTCGAATTCAATTCACGGGGAGCGGTCCAGGGTACAGGGTATTCTACTGTCGGGACACCCGACTGTATGTCCATCTTGTTATAACAAATTTCAACTTCTGTAGAGTTAAACTTTGTGAAGCTCGCCTCGGCCCGCTAAAAGCGTATATTTGTGGTAAACTGTGCTTCGTCTAGTGTATAAATTATCCATGTTCAGCCTTTTTGCCCTTTTTTAAAGATAGCAATATTTTCAGGAAGGCAGTATCCTTTGAATTGAAAGCAAAAATCAATTTTATGAAATGCAATGACCAAGGGGACAATTCAGATTCAGACTCAGGAGACAATCGGATTTAGACTAGGAAGATTGAAATTGGTTCATTTTGTAAAACTACATATTTAAAAACAAAAATAAAATAAAATAAAATTTATAAATAAAAAATAAAAAAAAATTTTAACTAAATTAAAATTACTAAATTTTATTTCCATAAAAATTTTGAACTTTTTAAAATTATCATTATTTTTAAAGATATTCCATATCTGACGCTACACGATAACACAAAATCTATTGGACCGATCGATTTGAAATTCAACTAATTCTACAGATACTCTGAAGGGGTTTTTTAAATTGTTTATTTTATTATATTTGTTTTTTTAACAATTTATCTTTTTTTGTTGTCAAAAATGCGACTTTTAACTTCAACATTTCATAAAAAAAATTAGGAAAAAATTAAAAAAAAAACACCTCCTTTAACTAATGCATTTTACTTTTTTTGTGTGCAGTTATGACGTACACCATAAACCAAATCCGGACGATTTTCTCTAACTCGTAAATCTGTTAATGTTTATTAACCAAAAAAATCCGTAAAAATTGTTGAAATGTTGTTTTAGTTTATGGCTTTTATATATATATATATATATATATATACTTTCGTGAAACCGGCTCAATTTAAAACATAAGGCATGTCCAAAATATAATGCTTTGTTTTGAAAAATATGTGTCCCTAAGCAATTGGCATGCATTCTAGAGAAGGCGCATCCGCTGGACTGCTACCAGATGTGATAATATAACAGCAATAATTGAATGTGGGTTTTAATTAACAAGGATGAGCGGTGTCCGGTTCAGCCAGCTCAGTCTTATTTATTTATTGTTTATATTTTTATTATTCCGTTTCAGGTCCTCCCCTCATCTTTGCATATTACTATAATTGCCCAAATCAAAGAAAATTAAATTTTCTCCTACCTAAATTAGGAGTTTTCGCACATTATTGTTCATGCATTTATCCACAATTTGAAATATATAAGGGAACTGCAAGAGACAGATCGTCTGTTTTATTAAATTTTTTTTTCTTTTTCGCACCCCGCTCGGGAAATACTAAACGAGTGCCGCACACTTTTCTAGTATATTGTTTTTGCATCTGGATACCGACCTTTAAAACGGCCGCTCACGAACAGCCGTTCTCAACTATTTGCCTCTCGCTCTCTCTCACTGCTTAAAAACGGTGTTTCGCTGCAAAACTCTGCAGTATTGTGTTAAAGCTTTGTAAAGTTAGCCTGAAAGTAGATTGCCTAACTAGATACAAACCACCACTTTTTTTTTAGGTGCACTCCTTTAAACGTTCCGCATTGGAAAATATTATTTATGGTATATAATATATTATATGCGAATATATACACTGACGAGCAAAACTGTAATTTCAATGGTCTGAATCTTTTGTTCTTATGTATGCATGTTGAAAATCTTAGTCTTGTTTTATTGTTTGATTTATATGATTCTTGAAAATTTGATAATAAGAGATAATAAGAGAAAAAAATGCCAAGGCCAAATGTAAACAAATTCAAATGTTAAAGCTTTGCACCCCGGTTTTTTTTAACAATTATTTTTATTAAAATTTTTTTAAGTTATGAGTCCATAAAAAAAAAAATTATAACTTGTCAGTTTTCAACACAATTCCACCAATTTTGATATTTGCCCATTAATCATTATTCGAAAATTTCGATGAAAATAGGACAACTATATCCTATACCTGCTATAGGAACAATCAAGAAAATAATAAAAAAAAAATCGTAACTTCGCTGTTTCTCAGCATATTTTCATCAAACTTGAGATTTGGTTACTTAATATTATTCCAGAATTTCTATATCCTATACCTACCATAGGAACACCAGAGAAATAACAGAAAAATTACAACTCGGCTATTTCTCAAAATTTTTTCATCAAATTTGAGTTTCGGCCAATAATTACACAGGCCGACAAGAAAAATTACGGAGAATAAAACCTGCAGATTGTGAAAGCTCTCGGTCTGTATATTGCTAGTTCGAAACCGAAAAGTTTCAATCACGTACCAATTTGCATTTTTAAGAACACACCCCTAGACAATACTGGAGCAGCCGACGTGCTTGAAGGTTTGCCACATTCTACTTGGTGGCAGGATTGTTGGAAGCCTAGTCCAATGCCAGAAGCAACCATCTGACTTAATAGGATTGATTTTTGATTTGTCCCGCCATATAACCTTGAAACCCCAAAAAATTGGTATAGTTTTCATTTTTATGCGTTAGTTGTAATAAATTAAAGTATCCCACTTCCCTATAGGTACATTTTTGAGAGGGGCAGTAAAGTTTCGAGGTAAATGACGAGTCTTTTGGTTCCGAATGGTTTATTATTTATTCCCTTAGCTTTCTGGCCTAATTTATCAAGACTGGGTCGAGTATAAAGCATTGTCGCCGCTTTTACTCGGGTCATGTCTATGTAGCTCGCCACCAGGTTGGTCAAGTAGATCGCTTAAAATACGATCTAAACTGTGTTTTTTTAGTCGTTGTCCAGTAATATGGCTAACAACGAATTTATTTGCCGTTTTCCTAAAAGATCGACTTTCTATCAGAAAATTGCTATTTTTATTTTTTTTCTCCCTGTCCAAACTTATTGCATTCTATATTCGACTTTAGAATATCACAGCTTACATAAGAATAAATAAACTTAAAAGTCAAAAAATTTAAAAAAACTAAAATAAAAAACTTTGGCACACAGAGTGCAAAACTGTAACATTTGACTTTTTATACCATGTACCAAAAGTACAAAATTTTGTGCGAGTGCGATTTTCTGTAACAGGCAGAAGAAGGCGTGGCAGACCCCCAAAAGTTACCTAAATATTGGTTAGGACCTCTAAAGGAGTCCGTCCGTCCGTCTGCCTGTATGAACGCCTAGATCTCGGAGACTATAAGAGCTAGAGACACCAAACTTGGGATTTATACTTCTTATATCTGCATGCAGATCAAGTTTGTTTTCAATTTTTGCTGCTCCCCTTTTTTGGGGAGCTATTCGATATATCTCCTAAATTTTTAAAGCTAGGTAAACATATTTACATTGTCTAAATTTCATTGCGATCGTGCCATAAATATCAGAGATATAGCCTTTTTACTTTATACATATTATGTATACAAGAGGCAGCCCAGGCAAATAACCCAGCAGTTCGGCTGGTGGCAATAGTTCTCTTTGGGTATGGATTCGGGTACTCTTTTGTGGGTACCCATATCGCCTACTGTAGGTATAGCGGGTTGGGTATTCTCTGCATAATGTTTTTTTCCTATAACGCTGCGAGTATATACTTTGGTACTCCCTTTGGATACGACGGTCGGACCACCACAAAGCGGAATCCAAAATTTGCTCTTAAAAGAAATGATCGCTTAGCAAGTAAACATGCAGTAAATCCCTTGTTTTTGTTGCTAGATGCAGTTCAACAGCTGCGAGTATATACTTTGGTACTCCCTTTGGATACGACGGTCGGACCACCACAAAGCGTAACCGAAAATTTGTGCTGCTTTTTGGTGCTAGAACTGTACAAAACAGATTGGGATAACTGTTTTCTGTTGTTTCCTTATTCTTCTCTTTTTTTTATTTTTGCTTCAGTATAACTTCAGCATATCTGGTGACGCGCCGTTTAGTGCAGTGCATTGCAATAAAGTGAAATTAAATACACAAAATAAATATTAAAATATTACAATATCTATCCAGTCGCAAAGGATAACAGGGTAATAATTATAATTATGGTTGGCAAAAGGCAACTAGGTAGACTCAAAAAACAAGAAAAAGATAAATATGTAGGGCGACTTAGGCAAATTGCCCAACGAAGACGACGACAAATTAATGAGGAAAATAGTGACGAAATAAAACAAATTAATCTGACAATAAACAATGACAATGACAATGTAATTAATATTGAAATGGGTGAAGAATATTTGCAGACTGACGAACCCAATGATATTTTAAACCAAAATTTAAAAAAGTGGTTCATTAAACATAAGCCTAAGCGTGACTGTGTGTTAGATTTAATAAAAGTTTTAAAGACTAGTAACATCAATGTTGACGGCTTTTACAAATTTAATTGTAGTTCTAAGCCACAAATACACCAAATTAGTGGTGGCAATTATTTAAATGTTGGTGTTGCTCGTCAAA
>VNJQ01007609.1:0-35510 GCA_008042515.1 Drosophila truncata
GTAACTGAAGTTTATCACGGCTTAAACAAAAGCCAACTTAAAATATTTGGAAAAACTTGTTGTTTCATTTTAAAAGGAAAAATAAAAATCAACTTTGAAATTATTTTATGAATCTTTATGGTTTGAGCATGAATCTAGACACCCTTGACATAGATGGAAATATTGATAAAAGTAAGATAGAAACCTGTGATTCGAATGCGCTATCCGAGGGTGAAGGTCAACAACTAGCAACTGCCGAATCTGTTAAGGAAGAGCTGTTAGGAGATGAAACTGTTAAGGAAGAACTGTTAGGAAATGAAAATGTTAAGCTGAAACTGTTAGGAAATGAAAATGTTAAGCAAGAACTGTTAGGAAATGAAAATGTTAAGCTGAAGCTGTTAGGAAATGAAAATGTTAAGCAAGAACTGTTAGGAAATGAAAATGTTAAGCTGAAACTTTTAGGAAATGAAAATGTTAAGCAAGAACTGTTAGGAAATGAAGCTACTGAAGAAAAACTGTTAAGAAACGAAACTTTAACAGACAATTTTGAAATGGAAATGTTAAATATCAATGTAGTTGACGATCAGTTTTCAGACTACAACTGTGGTTGTGATGTAAACTACGAAATGAAATGTAAATTCGTCGATATGTTTGAAGAATGTTATGTCAATGCGAAGAGACCAGATGTTCCTCTTATCAAAAGCGAAATGAAAATTAGCTTAGACAGATCCAAGCCGTTCAGCTGCTCACCTAGGCGACTTTCTTTTAGTGAAAAAGAGCAGCTTCAAAACTTATTAGACGAATACTTAGACAAAGGCATCATAAGAAACAGTGATTCAGAATACGCTTCTCCAATTGTGCTAGTGAAGAAGAAAACTGGAGACCTCCGTTTATGTATAGACTATAGGAAATTGAACAAAGTTTTAATAAAGGACAATTACCCATTGCCTTTAATAGATGACCTTTTAGACAAGCTAGTGAATAAAAGCGTGTTTTCTAAGCTCGATTTAAAAAATGGATATTTTGATGTGTTTGTTGACGAAAGTTCAGTTAAATATACATCATTTGTGACCCCATTAGGGCAATTTGAATTTTTAAGAATGCCTATGGGGATCAAAAATGCAGCTGCTGTATTCCAGCGTTTTGTAAACAAAATTTTTGCCGATTTAATACGCGAAAATAAAGTCATCGTATACAATGTATGTATGTATACTATACATGTATGACATAATGATAGCCAGCGCAGACATGGAAGAGCATTTAAGAATTTTAATAGAGGTGTTAGTGAGACTGGTCAATAACAAATTAGAACTACGCATGGACAAATGTGAGTTTATGCAATCCAGCATAAAGTACCTAGGGTTTTTTATCAGAGCAGATGATAGGGGCATTGATGCAATTACAAACTTTCCAGTTCCTGAAAAAGTACACAACGTCCAAAGTTTCTTAGGGCTATGCTCCTATTTTAGGAGGTTTATTAAAGATTTCTCTACGTTAGCTAAGCCCCTCTATGATATTCTAAAGAAAGACAAAGAATTTTCTTTTGAGGAAAGAGAGCTAAACTGTTTTTTAAACCTGAAGAAAAAACTTATAGAGGCACCGGTTTTGGCCATTTATAATCACAAAGATGAGGTTGAATTGCATTGCGATGCAAGTGCTATGGGTTTCGGAGCGGTGTTACTGCAAAGAAAAGGAGATGGAAAACTCCATCCCGTCTTTTATTTTTCAAAGCGAAGTACGGAAACTGAGGCAAAGTACCACAGCTTTGAACTGGAAACTCTAGCTATTATCTACGCGTTGCGTAGATTCCGTATCTATTTACAAGGAAGACATTTCAAGATAATAACCGATTGCAATTCGTTAACACTTACGTTGAACAGAGTCGAACTAAATCCTAGAATGGCCCGATGGGCACTTGAACTTCAAAATTATGATTATGAACTCATTCATAGATCCGGAACGAAGATGCAACACGTAGATGCACTGAGTAGATGTAACATATTAGTCATAGAAACTACAAGTTTCGAAGACAATCTTTTAATCTGTCAGTCAAAAGATATAAAAATACAACAAATTAAGGAAGAGCTAAAAAAAAACCAACATAAACTATTCGAAATGAGAAATGGCGTTGTGTATAGGAAAACTAACGACGACCCGAAGACATGGAAAACCACATCCTGCACAAATACCATAATGAACTTGGACACATCGGCAGAGATAAAATGATAAAAGCAATTTCAAGGAGTTATTGGTTTAGAAACGTCAAAGAAAAATGTAAGAGTCACATAGAGAATTGTTTAAGATGCGTAGCATTCTCTCCAAACTCTGAAAAATCAGAAGGTTTCCTACATAGCATTCCGAAGGGAGATAAGCCTTTTGAATTGCTACACACCGACCATTACGGACCAGTGGCGGCAGGAAGAGCAAATAAACACATATTTCTAATAGTAGATGGCTTTACGAAGTTCGTTAGACTATATACAACAAAGACGACTAACACTAAAGAAGCTCTGAAAGCTTTCAGTGATTATTTCAGGGCGTATAGCAAACCAAAATGTATAGTTTCAGACCGAGGCAGTTGTTTCACTTCTAATGATTTCGCACAATTTATTACGGATAACAACATTAAACATTTAAAGATAGCAACAGGCAAATGGGCAGGTGGAACACATAAACAGGACCATAGGTCCAATGATAGCGAAATTATCCGAGCCTGAAAACGGTGAATACTGGGACAACGTAATCGAACAAGTAGAATACGCACTCAACAACACTCTACACCGAAGCATCAAACAAGTACCTAGCAAGATGCTTTTCGGTGTTGAGCAAAAAGGTCAGGTTATTGATGAACTTAGGGAGAAATTAGAAGAAATTAATGATACAACACAAGTAGGGAATTTAGAGGAAATCAGAAAACAAGCAATAGATAGTAAAAATCAAACACAGGCATACAACGAAACTTATTATGACAAAACACAGAAAAAGCCAAAGGATTATAGTAAAGGGGATTACGTAATGGTAAAAAATTTTGACAGTACTGCGGGAGTTTTTTTTTTATATTTGTATCTACTCGGTTTCGTTTTTTGCAAATCAGATGATTACATCATAAAGCTACCCTTGAAAAGATAGTTAAATGTAGCTGTAGGAGCAGGCTTGTATTTTTTATAAAAGCACCGAATGACTTTCTAAAGTGTCAACTTAGATATGGAAAAAAGTAAAGAATATGGCCTGGTTCAGTGGACCTTCATGCTGGTGGGCCCCTTTGTGTTTTTTGGCTACGTGGTTGGACTTTCTTTAGCTCTTTGCTGGTATTGGTGGGATTGGGACTACAGTCAACGGGATCTTCGTATCCAGCTGAGCTTTGTGAGTCCGGTAGTCCTTATTCTGGCACTTCTATACTGGCGAACTACAAGGTGGGCTATTTAATGCACACGTGGAATCTATTAATGTAACAAACAATTCACCAACAGATGCATCCTGGTTCTGGCATTACCCTCATTGTGTAGCTCCCGCGGAAGGGCCTTCCTCGTCAGCCTGGCCTTCATTTTGGTAGCGATCGGACCCGCGGCGAACATTCTGGCTAACCTAAAGGTGATGCTGCGGACTCTCGCCTGCGGCCAGGAGCTGCTCCGCCAGGCCCTTGGTCAAATGCTTGACGTCATCCTGGAGCCGGTGAATGCCATTCGGCTGGCCGTGGATCTGATGCTTCAAGAAGTGAATAAAGTGCTAAATGAAGTCATGTCCGTTCTTTTGCGTATGCAGGAGCACTTGATGATTATCAGTAAGTAGTAAGCGATGCAACCGACACCATGAATTTTCATATTTATTTCAGTTGACACTCTCAAGAACTGCGGAGCCTGGCTAAAATCCGTCGTGGACCTGTGCAATACGGAGATGGGAACACCATGGGCGCGCTGTAAGGCAACCGCGCACCGAGCTATGGCTAGATGCCAGGCAAAGATGGGCGTGTTCAAGGCGTTCTGCCATGCCACGAAGTTGTTTCTTGCCGTGTGCTACCCTGCAAAGCTCTTCGATGTATTTTGCAGCGGGTACTGGGATCTTAGCTGGGACCTACTGGACCAAATATTGCAGCGTACGAAATCAGCATAATTATTCCCTCATCTTTGGGTAATTAGTTTCCTTTCTATAGGCTATCGTGAGTTTGTGCGGCACATAGAGCAAATGTTTGACGCCAATATAACTTTTGAGCACAAGTTTTTCTTCGATACTAATTCCTCGAAAAGTCTAAAGGACGTCGGAGAGGAGATTATCCAGGATATAAACGAGCGACTATCGCCGTTTATCTTTCTCCAAAACTTTGGGGATATTCTCAGCGTGATCATGGTCTTTACAGTTTTTATTAAGTACGTTTTACCATCGTATTTATTCAGACACATTATGTTTTACTTCCTTCCGTCAGAGCAATCATCTTTTACATCCGCTACTTGAACAGTCGGCACTTTCAAAATATTTTTATTACCGATAAATTTTATCAGCTCGACCAACGCTACGAGAAGCACGGATACAATCCCCTACTGCCCCTTAATCGACTCGAGAAAGCCAAATACAGGAAGGTTGAGTATGCAAAGTTACGATGTTGTTAGGAAGTTATACAGTTATGACGTTTCAACAATGTTAGAATGTTGGATAGTACTACGTACTATCGATAATTAAATCAAAAGTTACCCTTTGACAGTTTTCAAATGTTAACCAGAAATTTGCCACGCAGTGATGTCATTCAGTGATGTCATTCCCTGGTGATCAGGCCAGCTAACTACCATGTCAGTCTGTCAATTCCATTCGATGTAGCCGTGTTTACTTGTCCGATATTATTAAAACTAGTCTCTCATTCTTAGAGTTATAGCTATATCTGCAAGGGTATATATGTATATATTTTTCTTTTCTTTATATTTTTTATTTGATCAAAATCGATCAATCAGTTAATCATTAGATTGGTCAATTTTAATGCTAACATAGTAAAAGCGAAAAAGATTGGGTGTTCTTATATAAGCCCTTGATTTCCAATGTGGTATAAGTAAAAAAAATAAATTAAAAATAGAGTTACTGAGCTATTTCATATCAAATTTCATTAAGCTAGTTTACTCTGAGAAGAATAGCAGAATTCCAAGAACATTTTTTTTATTGGTAAACAAAGTACCGTTACTGTTTATTTTGATAGTGGTATAAGTCAGTCTGTTTTTAGCTTTAATGTGATTAAAAATTAAAAATGGTTTGTCATTAGAGTCATACAATACATTTTAAAAGTTGTATAAGTCATGTCAACCTTTCAAAACCACAGTGCCCTTAGAAACTGTTGATAATTTTCTCAATCATAATAAATACTTGATTGTTGACACTACTTCACTTCTCGTCAAATTATATAAAAAAAAAAAAATATATATATATATATACATTTAATCACACCTCTTGTACTCGATTAATTTCCAATTTGATTTAATGAATCTATAAGGGTACGGCTATTTTTTTCTACTTATTTTCTGAATTATAATAATAGCCTTGTAAACTTCATTGTCCCTTTTTATGAGATCTGTAAAGACGTTTCTGAGGTAAATTACTATTTAAAGTAGAGATATTTTTAATATATATGTTTGCAGCTTACCAGTATTCGCCTGACAATGGCCGAGGTATTTGCCATTGGGGAAAACACCTTTTTCATGGTAACCACATGTCTACAAATTTTTGCCATCTGCTTCCTGGACTACGGCCTGTTCTGGCTTCTAGCCATGATGTCCTACTACGGTCATCAAGAGGACGGCTTGGAGGTGCCCGCGTACATTGACTTGGAGATCAAGGGTGGCGGATTCGTTGCCGACGTCATGAGAGGAGTGGCAGGCGCCTTCCGACCCCTGACGCAGAAAAACACGATCGACAGCAATCCCTGCCTTCCACTGCCTATCAAGCCCGACTACTTGCAGTACATTAAGATATTGGTGCTCTGTCTGTTGGCGTGGGTCATCGTAGTGGCTGAGCCGTATATCCTGCGTATCCGCCATAGCATCATGGCATATTTCTACCCAAGGAGAGCAAACGAAAGACGTATGTTTTTGTACAGAAAGATCACCGAATCAAGAAGTATGAAAACTAAGTGCACTTAGCCGGGCTCTAATCTTTTCTCTTCAGTTAGCATTTTTAAGTTTGCCCGTCGCAGGGTGCGAAACGAATTTATACACAGGGGAAACGTTGCACACTTCAGATGGCTTACTTGGTTGAGCGAAAAACTTTGTTGGTGAGGTTTAATTTTCATGCAAATAACACAGGCCGACAAGAAAAATTACGGAGAGTAAAACCTGCAGATTGTGAAAGATCTCGATCTGTATATTGCTAGTTCGAACCCCAGAAGTTTCCACCACGTACCAATTTTAAGGAAATCGCGTTCAAAGTACCAAAAAGAGCCTATTTTGGCACTTTTCAAACGCTAATAAAACAGAAGAAGGCGCGCATATTGAAATTGGGCTTGACTAAAAGCCTAATCTTTCCCCTTTAAAATTTAAGATGAATCCTGAATGTGGGACGTCAGGTTTAGTAGCTATATCGCTTTTTCCGAACTGCTTTTTGACCCAAAATTTTGCTGGAATTTAGAAAAAATTGTGGGTGTCTCGGAAAGAAAATTGTATTCATGCCGAGTACAGCCGAGATTAAATTCCAGGGTTACAACGTAGCCAAATTTCGGTTCCAAATGCAGTTCAGAAAAAGCGATATTGCTGCTGAACGTGACGTCCCACATTCAGGATTTTTTGGGTTTCGAACTAGCAATATACAGTCTGAGATCTTTCACAATCTGCAGGTTTTATTCTCCGTAAGAAAAAAAGGTCAATTTTTGTCGGCTTGTGTAATGGGTCCGTAGAGCTAGTCAGCCAAGGCTAGACGACAATGCTTATATATACCTCCAGATGTTATTTATTTAATCTAAATCGGTTAAATGTAAATTTATTAATTATTAAAGAAATTAATAGGATAACTTCGGCTTCTCGAAGTTTTTTGATTTTCCTAATGGGTCTACACCTGCCAATCCCTAATTATATTCGCAGGTGCTGTTACTGCTTCTCGAAAGAAGACCACTGCACCATATGCGGCGCAACCCTAACCTCGTAAGTAGCTCCTACAGCCCGATGGTCTTAACCAGGATATCTACATTTCAGATCGAACTCCCATGTCTGCGACACGCCGGGATGCAAAGGGGTCTATTGCGATGATTGCTTTGAAGAGTCCAAATATAAATGTTGCCTATGCAAGCACCCATTGGAATATGACGATTTCTCTGATTGCTCCGAAGTCGAGTGAGTTGATCACATGTACATGCATATGTGTATAAACTAGCTCTGTTCCCCTTTTTTAATAGAGACTCTTCAGATTATTCAGAAACAGATACTTACCAAGAGCAAAAATTCAGGCAGGTCTGCAAAGTACAAAGTCAACGCAGCCAAGAATAACAACCTCAATAAAATTGGAATAATAATAGAGATATGTTAAGGCCACCCGAGCTTATCACAATTAAATAATAATTTCTTTAAATGTCTGTTTATTTTCAATGAATTCTTTAATTTCCCTTTTTAAACATCGAAGAAAAAGTGAAAGACAAATCTAGATATGCCAACAATCATTATCAAGCAACGTTTATGTTTTTTTCTACATTAAATAGATAAACCAAACAATTATAATAACCCAGGATGTTCCAGATAAATTTAGGAAAAAGAAAAATTACGACAAACTCCATTTTTAATTTGAGGGAAATTAAGTTTTTTCCTTTTTTCTTTATTTAAGTAATTCATTTTAAATAGGACTCTTAAAGATATGCGAAGGTGTATATTGTTTCCAAATGCAATATCACTTTTAATCAATAAATTTTAAAACTTCTCGCCTTGCGGTTTAATGGTTATATTATGCACCTGTTAATGACAAAGAAAATAATATGTATAATACAGGTCGTGTTTCAAGAAAAGTATTTTACCAAATGTAAATTGAAATTAAAGCAACATTAAAAAACATTTAGGAATTTTAATAAAGCTATTTGCGATAATAACTCTATTACGTTTGAATATCTTGTATTCAGGTCAAAAGCATAGTAGACAAAAGTCTAACAGTAAGAAGACTGAAAAGATTTAATATTCTTGATTTCCCTGAATGGTAAACTCAAGTAACCAATAAGTGATATTTAGTAACAGTTTTTATTGGAAATAGAAAGATAGAATGAAGATACATTTGAACGGACGCATTGTTCCAATTATTCTGAATTGTTCGACCATGAAATACATCTATGCTTAACCCAAACTCTGGGATGCAAGCTGAAATCATTGCTGCAATCGAATCGAAACACTGTCAACGCGTCGCTGTTCACGTGCCCTTTCTTGTTTTTCTTCAGTCCTTTAAATTATATTGTTTCAAATCCTTTTTGCACTACTGCTTTGCAGGGAAATATTTGATCTTCTTGGTTGCGGCATTATTAATTAAACTTCAATATACCTAAAGATGTATTTTAAAATTACAATTTTCAACCATTTGTTCATAGACAAGATGGGCGATTTGTAACTCCTCAATTTTTATACCCTTGCAGGGTATTATAGTTTCAGTCAGAAGTTTGCAACGCAGTGAAGGAGACATCTCCGACCCTATAAAGTATATATATTCTTGATCAGCATCAACAGCCGAGTCGATCTAGCCATGTCCGTCTGTCCGTCTGTCCGTCTGTCTGTTCGTTTTAACGCAAACTAGTCCCTCAGTTTTAAAGCTATCTAAATGAAACTTTGCAGTTAGTCTTCTATATACTCTCACTCGTACATATGTCGGAACGGGCCGGATCGGACGACTATATCATATAGCTGCCATAGGAACGATCGGTAAAATTTTCGAAAATAAATTATTACTTTGTCAGTTTTCAATACAATTCCACCAAATTTGTTATTTGACCATTAATTATTATTCTAGAATTTTATGAATTGAATTTCATGAAAATCGGACGACTATATCCTATAGCGGTCATAGGAACAATCAGGAAAAAATTAAAAAAAATCATAACTCCGCAGCTTCTGAACATATTTTCATCAAATTTGAGTTTTGGCCACTTAATAATTTTTCAGAATTTTAGTTTTTATTTTATGAAAATCGTCGGACTATATCCTGTAGCTGCCATAGGAACAATCAGGGAAGTAATAGAAAAAATCCTAACTCGCTGTTTCTCAAGATATTTTCATCAAATTTGAGATTTGGCCACTTAATATTATTTGAGAATCTTAGTTTGAATTTCATGAAAATCAGACGACTATATCCTATAGCTGCCATAGGAACAATCAGAGTAATAATAAAAAATTCATAGTTTCGCTATTTCTCAAAATATTTAAATCAAATTTGGGATTTGGCCTCTTATTATTATTTCAGAATTTCGATTTTAATTTTATAGATCAACTGCAATCTGCAAGGGTATATAAACTTCGGTGAGCCGAAGTTAACATCCTTTCTTGTTTTTTTTTTTTTGAAATTTAGTGTATTACAGTGCTTAACTTTAAAATTCGACTAAAATTAAATATGTGTGCCCTATATTATTACTACAATATGAATTATATATATATTTATATATTATATCTCAGTACTAAAGAATGTACATAAATGTGTTCATAATGTTCATAAAAATCTGTCAAGCCGTTTCGGAGGAGTTTGGTTACTAACACCGTACACGAGAATTTTATATATAAGAGATGTACGTATTGCACTTATCTATCTCACCTGAACGTTGCTCGGCGTACCGATGGTCCACAG
Source organism: Drosophila truncata (assembly GCA_008042515.1). NCBI lineage: Eukaryota > Metazoa > Arthropoda > Insecta > Diptera > Drosophilidae > Drosophila > Drosophila truncata. The sequence goes on from VNJQ01007609.1 coordinate 9,751, forward strand.
AACCGCATCTGCGACGTCCGCACTACGTAGCATGGGCATGTGCTGTTTAACAACACCCTGAATCTCCTGGGGCAATATGTCGGTATCAACCATGCCGGGGCTGATGGTCTGCAAGGACAACGTATACTGACCCTCAAAGAGAATGTGGACAATAAACATAAAACTCACCGACACCCTTACAAGGGTTTTGTGTCGCTGAAACTCTTGACGATAGATCTCGTTCATGGCGCGAAGAGCGAACTTACTGGCCGGGTAGATGTTAAGGGAAGGCAGCATTGGGCCCAGGTTAGGCACCTGCTGTCCTGCCACGCTGTTTATGATGACCACGTGACCCTCAGTGCCGCGCTCTCTCATAGAGCTAAATGCCTTCCGAACACAATTCACTGTACCCATGATGTTTGTTTCGACAGTGGCCCGCATGGCCGCGCTGTCGTCCCGCCCGCTCAGTTCACCAGTGGCTATAATTCCGGCGTTACTGACCAGCGCGTCTACACCACCCAATTGCCGTCGGATCCAGTCAAAGGCCTCCGACACCTGCTCCTCGTCCTTCACATCGCATCTAATGGCATGCAGACGGTTCTGTTCTTGGGTTTTTAGGCCTTCTCGAAGCTGCTCGACGCGTTCCTGCCGCCTTGCTAAGCCAACGACCACCATACCGGCGGCGAGCAAGGCCCGAGTGCACGCCGCTCCAATACCAGCACTAGCTCCGCTGACCACAGCGACTTTGTTCTGCCAACGCTCCATTACACCTGCCGACTGATGACCAACTGACTACCCACTTGGTTTTCAATCCCGGATGCCACCGCACCAGAAGCCGTAGTAGTCTAATCAGTATTGATTAATTAGAAGTCGGTCACTTACAATGGAAAACTTTGACAATTGGAAGCTTAGATATATACTTACATATGTATCTTGCATACAAAACTAAAGCAAACTAGCAGAAAACTAATAAAATTTGTATTATTTTTTATTTTTATTAGTCGACCTTATAGGCCGATCTTTTAAATAATATTGTTCTGGACTCTAACGCGGAACAACATATGCGGTGCAATGGTAAGTTTTTTTTATAAAGCTCAGGTTTTGAATTTCATAGAAAGGGTAGATTACCCGGAAGACACGGGTTCAGCTCCCAGTTGTATCTAAAAATTCTGAAAAACACAACAACGCTAAACTACTCATACATTAACTACCCATACTCGCAAGTTTGCATTCTGATGGATAAGCTCTTTTTAAATTATTTTAAAACAAAATTTTTTTATGGAGATTACAAAAACTACGTGTTTACTTGCCTCTCCTCGAAAAATGGAATATGGAATATTGGAATATTGGATAAGATCATTGGGACGGTTGTGGTTGGCTTATCTTTCGAAGTACGATTACTACGGAGCCACCGTTGAAGTGTAAATTGTGCAGTGGTAAACCTGTCACATCCAAGGAGCTTAAAAATTCAATTGGATAGTTATTCCAATGGTATTATTATTATTCTTCACAGACGATGAAAATATTAAAAAAGGCGAAGTTTTAAGTTTTTGCTATAAATATTTCGATCGGTCCTATGCCAGCTATATGATATAGTGGTCCGATTGTAACAAAATTAAAATCGAAATTTTAAAATAATACAAAATGACCTTGTCTCAAGTTAGATAAAAATATTTTAAGAACTGGCAAAGTTATAATTTTTTTTTTTCGTCAGGGGAGGGCGGAGCTACGTCTATTTTTCCGGTTTGAAAAATCTTGCTTAGCTTAAAAGTTATTAATTAATTCCATAAAAATGGGCAATTCCCCATAGTGAGGTGGCTTCTCAATCCAAAAAGTGACCGAAAATGGATCGACGCCTTGTCGGTCTTTTCACGATGATAAATTGAAGGAAATTCAAGAACTGTTGGGAGTATCTAGTGACAGTTCCAGATCGTCGACTCCAATTCGATCTAATGAAAACAAGGCTAAGCCTTGCATCGCGCAACCCAATTCCTGGAGACTACGCTGAGTGCATCGTACAAGAGGATTTCGGAGTCAGACAACTCTATCAATACCCTTCCGACCACCAGCACCTCGGCCACATTAACAACAAAAACCCCCGATCTCGCCGTCTTATGGAATCCCCAAGATGTCATCTAGAGTGAATACAAGTCTCTTTACTGGGGATACTCAAGCTGTGAAGCCTTCCAGATCAGCTTTGGCAGTCCACGCACCAAACCGGCAGAAACTCCAGTACAAGAGGTGCCTTTGCAAACGTCTGAGGTTCTCAAGAATGGCCCTCTACCTGCTTGGCAACTCCTGGGAGGACCCTTCCAAAACCCCCAGTTGAGTTGGTAAACTGTGCCAATCCGAAAAACCCACAAGCGACGAGCCCTACGCCCGAGTTTAGAAAGAAGGAAAAAATCTCTTCCCCTCCCCCTCAAAACCATTTTCAGCTCATCCGATTGAAACAATGGATCTGGAGGAAGAGGTCGTCATCCCTCTTTCTGCAGAAGAGGAAATGGCTTCTGTTTCAAAACCGATCACTGTAAAGTGCCCCTAACCTAGACCCATTACCGTGCCCAATGTTAATATCGTCGCTAAAGTGGAAAGCACGTTACTAACTTTGATCCCTGCAGACGGTTTTGAATTCCGTTTCTCCTTATCTAAGGATCTATACTTTTTTGCTAAGGACTCTGACATTTATAGAGCCATCACGAAGCTCCTGAATAGCCATCATATTGTGTACACGCATTTTTGCTTGCGGGAAGACAGGCCTTATAAAGTCGTCATACGAAATCTGTCACCTTCAACATCAGTTAAATTAATTTCGTCGGAGCTTGTTAGGAAAGGCCATACCGTGACGAATCCCCCTATCTGGGTGAGAAGTAACCAGACACAGTTGGAAAATGCCGGTAGGCAAAGTATATGGTTTCTAGACCTAAAGCAAGCACCCAATAATGGCGAGGCACTACTGATCAAAAGGATTGGCAGAGGGTCACAATCGAAAAAAGAAGGACTCGAACAGGGTCAAGCAGTGCTTCAGATGCTTCGAGTTCAACCATACCAAGAACTATTGCCTGAAACAGCCTGTACGTGGCAGATGTTTGGCCAGAATAATCCCTTTAATACCTGGAAGAGCAGGCGGTCGGCAGAATGGTGCTACATCAATCCCGGCAGCCTTTCTTCAGCATGGGGTTTCTTATGTCCAGGCTCCCAGAGGCAAGCAAAGCCGGCCTTCTGCTTTTTTAGATAGACTGGAGCCTCATATCAGGACGTCGCAAAGATCAGCTTGCAACGTGGCTTGCAACAATCTCCCAGGTCGTTAGAGACCTACAAAGGGACAGGAACTCCAGAGCCCAGCAATGACTAGCATAAAGATCGCTATATGGAATGCCAAAAGTCTCCTTGCCAACCGGGACGAACTTTTAAATAGGTCATTTTCCTCTTCGGTGGAAAAACGCCAACTTCATAATTCTTCATAAGAGTCCTTTGATGATGTTGAAAGTTATCGATCTTATGAAGCAAAAGCAGATGAACCCAAAGAACATATTTTCAAATTTTAAAAATCAATAATTTTAAAGGTTTTTTAATTAATTGCTATATAAACTTTTTCCGAAGAAACCCGTCTGAAAGAAGATAACGCAGCTTGAGCGATATTCTACGCGAAAAAATATCGCTCAAACAATAATCATTATTTTTTGAGCGTTATTTTTTTCGCTCAAATAATTATAATTATTCTTCGGGCGATAAAATAAAACTAAAAAATTAATTATTAAAATTGGATTAATATATAAAAATCCATAATTATGCAATCATTGCGTATCTGGAAAGAGCACCAATTGTAGCCAATTGGTATAATTACTTCTTTTATGCGACTTTTTCAAGAGGATGATTAAGGAAATCATTGATAATAATTATTTACGGTCCCTGAAATAGACTATTTCTTCATAGACAGCAATATTCTTGTCACTTAGGGTTATAAAAAGTTAACGTTGCTGGATTCATAGTCCTACAGAATATACATACAAAGTTTCATAAAAATCGGTTGAGCCGTTTCGTAGTAGTTTGGTTACACGAGAATTTTATATCTATAGAGATTATTATCAGTAAGTGACAAAAATAAAGCTCTAAAAATTCGTAGTAGCCAAAATATTTTAATATCTTTAAAGAAAATACCTTTAATTTATAGGGAATTAAGTTTGATTAAATTATTTGTGGCCATGGATATTACAAACAAAATTGGGAGATTCAAAATTTTAATTGCTGTCCAATAGCGTTTTAGGAAGATATGATCAATGCAGAGCAAATCATTCGTTAAAAAGTGTAAGTTGCAATACAAAAATCTTTTTATTAAAAATTTTAAAGAAATATGTATGTAAATTCTCTGATGTTCAGTTTATAAAGAACCTAACAATACTCGTTTGATGACATTTATTATAAATAGAAAAGAATGTTTTAGATATTTATCCCTTTTTATATTCATACCATAAATCGATCAACATTGAACTTCATATTTTGTATTTGTATATTCTTAACCCTTTTAATATACGAATCGATAAGCCAAAAAACTGGCGTAATTGTCACACGTGAAACAATTGCCGGAAGTAATCTTTTGGATACTTTTAAACCGTTGATTTATTACGGTCTACCTGATTCCATACATTTCACCATTGTCTTTTAAGTAGCTCAACAACCAGACAAATGGTAAGTTTGTTCTTTTACAGTTTAGGCTTTTAGACTTTATACAAAAGTTAGCCCCCAATCTCACCCCCCCTTTAAAGAGTGCACGTGGCACCCACAGTCATATTCACAGTTGGCTTAAGTAAATAATAGTGGAAATTTTAAATTGTAAATATTTGCACTCCGTTTTCGGGAGCAGGTACTGGGGGTTGAATGAAGCAGTGCTACTTGAAGTACTACAAGGTAAAAGGAGAGCTCTGTGAGGTGCAGATGGCAGAGCCGAAAGCTATTCTTTTTGTATCTATGTATGTTTAACTAAAGTTTCGTTCGCTTGTGTAAATAGCACAGGATTTGCTTTCGCCCTTGGCCTTCTTAGTCTTGAACTGAGAACTTCAATCATTAGTAAAAATCATTAAACTTCTAGCAGAATCATTATGTTACCTAAATATTGGTCAGGACCACTCAAGGAGTCGATATAACCATGTCCGTCTGTCTGTTTGTATGTCGGAGACTATAAAATCCCAAACTTGGGATTTAAGATTTAAAATTAAGATTATTCATGACGAACTGGATTGGTGGTGCAGCTGACCAAGGTGCAGTCTAAAGAATCGTTCGTTGGAGTAATTGCAAGTTGTTTCGAGTTTAATTCACAGGGAGGACAAGACCCAAGTCAAAGTTTTTATATTTCTATACCCTTGCAGGGTATTAAAGTTTCAGTCAGATGTATGCAACGCAGTCAAGGAGACATCTCCGACCTTATAAAGTATATATATTCTTGATCAGCATCAACAGCCGAGTCGATCTAGTCCGTCTGTCTGTCTGTCTGTCCGTTTCTACGCAAACTAGTCCCTCAGTTTTAAAACTTTGCAGTTAGTCCTTTATATTTTCTCACTCGTACATATGTCGGAAGGGGCCGGATCGGCCGACTATATCATATAGCTTCCATAGGAACGATCAGTAAAATTTTCGAAAAAAATTATATCTTTGCCAGTTCAATTGCAATCTGCAAGGGTATAAAACTTCAGCGAGCCGAAGTTAGCTTCCTTTCTTGTTAGCAAATAATTTTATTTTAAATGTTTTCCTGTAGTTCAAAATAATTACAGTATGTAATACTAAGAAATAAACAAAAAATTAAATCCCATTGCATCTGCAATGACTTCTACGAAGTGTTCCCTGGATACCGATTTGAATATAATCGGGAACGAAATCGAGCGTCGCCTTGTAATGGTACAGGGTTTTCTACTGTCGGGACACCCGACTGTATGACTAACTTGTTTTTATTTTATAATTCCTTATATCTTATTAAAAGCCCAAACTAAACCTTATCTTTATTCTTAATGAATATAATATCCTTAGATCCTTATCCTTAGAAGTATATAATATCCTTATTAAAAAGGGAATACAAATTAGAAAATCTAATATTATTTAATACTTGGAAATTACGTCAAATATATTGGTAAATTTTCATAAAACTCGTGGCAGAATTAGAAATCTACTCACATTTGCTTTTTGAGAATGTGACAAATGTAGCTTAAATTTATATTTTCCATTTTCGGGCTTTACTAAGCCAAATTAAAAAAAGGTCGAGTGTGTTAAAAAAAAGCAAGACAAGGATTACACCAGGATGGCGCTGTCGGACGAGCCCCGCTTTGGGTACGTTAAGCAAGTGGCCCTAGACTGGCGGGAGACGGCGCGGGAGAGACGTTATATGGATGTGATTTCATCCACGGCGAGCTTGGTGGATGACGAGAAAAGCGCTCAACAAGTAATTGATTCCAAACCGCGGGGCCGGACTAATTCCATAGGCTGCGCCGAGCGCCGTGAGTCCGCTTTCTACCGTCAATCATTTTCGAGGGGAAGCAAAGCAGTGGAGATCGAGCGAAGCGGTGGGAACACGGAGTCGGGCCGAATTCGAGTCAACACTGATGTGTGTCTTTATCTGCACCAGCCAGTACCTCTCAACGACGCTTTAAAGGCATCCTTGGATCAAGCTGGCCATACTGCTAGTAATACCAACCTCACCGCGCAAAATAATTAATAGTCAATTCACCACATTGTGCTGGGACTCCTATGGAACTTTCGACCTTGCCCACTAAAATTCTAGTAATTCTCTTTATTCTACCTTTTATATTAAAACACACTCGACAACAATTTGTTATTTTATTAACTATGCCTTATCAGGCTTTTTTTTGTTTCACCTATTTACATTGCCTTTGATTGTTGGGCATTTTACAGTGGGTACCACTCTTGCTTTCTATATAAGAAACAAGGAAGGAAGCTTACTTCGGTTCCCTGAAGTTTACTTACGCTTGCAGAAAGCAATTGAACTATAAAATTAAAAACGAAATTCTAAAATAATAATGAATGGCCGCATCTCAAAACTGATATAAAAAAAAAATTAAGAAAACAGCGGGGTTATGATTTTTTTTTATTATTTCCCTGATTGTTTCTATGGCAGCTATAGGATATAGTACAGTACAGTATTTTTAACGCACCATTTTGCTAGTTTTGACTGCATGAATTTTTTCTGTGTTCCTATGGCAGCTATATGATATAGTCGTCCTACTTATGAACGTTCCGACTTATGAACGATTGGGAGTATATAGAAGACTAAATGCTAAGTTTTATTCAGATAGTTTTAAAACTGAGGGACTAGTTTGCTTAGAAAGGGCAGACGGACATGGCTAGATCGACTCGGCTGTTAATGTTGATCAAGAATATATACTACATATACTTCATAGGGTCGAAAATGTCTCCTTCACTGCGTTGCAAACTTCTGACTGAAATTAGGATACCCTGCAAGGGTATAAAAATCAGCTAAGTATGGTCCGACGTTAAGTATACAAATAACAAGAAAGGAAGCTAACTTAGGCTCGCCAATGTGTATTTACCCTTGCAGATTGAAATTTAACTATAAAATGCAACAAAAAATCTAAAATAATAAAAATAATAATGAATGGCCGAATCTCATATTTGATAAAAATATGTTGAGAAACCGTCGAGTTATGATTTTTTCTATTATTTCTCTGATTGTTTCTATGTCAGCTATAGGATACAGTCGTCTGATTTTTATAAAATTAAAATCGAATTTCTAATAATAAGTGGCCAAATCTTAAATTTAATGAAAATATGTTGAGAAACAGCGAAGTTATGATTTTTGCTATTTTTTCGCTGATTTTTCCTATGACAGCTATATGAAATAGTCCTCCGATCCGACCTGTTCCGACGTATGTATGTAGGAGTGAGCGTATATAGAAGACTAACGGCAAAGTTTCATTTAAATAGCTTTAAAACTGAGGGATTAGTTTGTGTAGAAACGGACAGACGGACAGACAGATATGGCTAGATCGACTCGGTTGGTCAGAGGGTCGGAGACGTCTCCTTCACTGCGTAGCAAACTTCTGACTGAAACTATAATACCCTGCAATGGCATAATAAAATAAAATAAAAAAAATATATGTAAAAAACGCATCTAAAATTTTAAAAATTTTTCGTTTGCCCTTGAATAACTTAATTTTAAAACATACAAATATCACACAATTCAAGCATACAATACAAAAATTACAGTACCTTTCCAACGGGCTATCGTAGCAGTTTATGTCATATGATTGGTATTATATTTGCCTTTTTCACATGACCCTCGGTGCTCATCCTTATTATAGTAATATGCAAGGTTTTGAAAGTAATATAAAAACCTCGTTTTTAACTTGTTTTTATCTACTCTGAGATATGCCACTTTTCCGTGATTCTAGAAATTCCGTTTTAATTTAATAAAAAACAAATTATGTTATACAGCATGAACGTAAAAAATGTACTAAAACATACTGCTTGTTTACTTTCCTCCTTGCTTGCCTAGCTTAGTTCAATTTAAACGACTCAGAAATAAAAAAAATAAAGTATAAACTTTTTTTTGAGTAATTCGTTTCAACTTTTGATATCGAAAAAACGACTTGAAGCTGAAATTCCCATCTGTAGATTACATAGTTTTTATGCCTTTTTGTTTAATATTATAATTAGGATTAAGTTAAACAAAGAAAAATAGATACATTTAATCCACGGCTATTGCAAGTCGAGCTCTAGCATGCCCACTTTTTCCGCTTTTCTTGCTTCTGTATTTGACGGGTATGCATACCCATAACTTTTGTCAACTGCAGCCGTAACTTTCCACCCACTCTTTCCTCTTATAGACCCAGCCATTACCCCAAAGCAACCACAAAATATGCTCTGCGCAGGGAAAATTTCATTTTTCTTCTGGTTCAGTTTACTGCAACTCGACGTCTGAGTTCTTTGCGTGGGCAGGGTAAGGAATGAGAAGATAAGTTTTTGCGGCAGAGGACTGGTGGCAATTTAACGTGTTGCAGACTCCACAGGCAGCAGCAATGTTAGAAGCGATGCCAGAGCAACGAAATTAAGAATTAGTATTCATGCCCCACAGTGTCATTTCCGCGAATACATGCAGGCTCAGAGACTTGAAAAAAAGAAGTTTTCTTGACTTTCCCCGGGGGTGGGATGAGTTGGAAGAGCGGTAGCGATTGATATGCACACTATAAAATGAGGTGAGGGCGAAATGGACTGCGTGGAAAGCAAGTTTAAAATGTGCGACAAGAATACGTGTTGATGTGTGAGAGACAAGAGTTTATGGCACAACTTTTCATATAAATTCTTAATTATGACATTATTTTGCATATTATAAAGTTTCTAGTCCCCTTTAAGCCTCCCTTGAAGATGAGAACCAACGCATTGGCTGTGGATGCCTGGCATGCCTTTAACAGAATGTGTGCAACAGAGTCCGATGCCACAACGAATTTTACATACTACAAATTTGGCTACTCGTGCTGCCAGTGTCAAGCGGACAGAATTAAGCCTCAAATGGTGGATCTGTGAGAGCAGAAGGCTGTGGGATGCAGGCGGCTGCAATGCAACTGCCGAGGGGTAACAGGTCGCCAATAGTCAGGCAGTTTGAAATATTTCGTATTTTATGCCTGCTGAATTCCGTTGGCGAAGTGCCAAATTTGCCGCCAATGCTGCAAAAGCCGTCTGTTCATCAGCCCGGCATCGTCAGCTGGTGGGTCGACAGAGCGTCGACCACAGGCGGCCTGGGCAGGGATTTTCGATTTTAGGCTTAACACGGCCCACAGTGGGGCGAAGTGGCTAAAATCGCCCTCTTATTCAAAAGTGTCCTGTAGCTAGTATTGATTACTTTTGATCTTTGATCTTCATTTTTTGTATACCTCAAAAGTTAGTAAAAAACCACACTTAGTAAATATAAGTATTATTGTTGCAAGGTTAGTTATACCAAATATAACAGCAAAGTTATGAGTTTTATACCCTTGCAGGGTATTATACTTTCAGTCAGAAGTTTGCAACGCAGTAAAGGAGACTTCTCCGTAAAGTATATATATTCTTAATCAGTATCAATGATCTAGCCATGTCCACCTGTCCGCCTGTCCTTATACAATATAAGTCGAAACGGGCTGGAAAAATCGGAATAGGGCAGTTTTCAACATATTTATACCCTTGCAGGGTATTATATAATAGTTTCATTCAGAAGTTTGCAACGCAGTATTAAAAATTTATATACTATAAGGTCTATATATTCTTGATCAGCATCAACAGCAGAGTCGATCTAGCCATGTCCGTCTGTCCGTTTAAACGCAGGCTTAAAGCTATCTGAATGAAGCTTTGCAGTTAGTTTTCTATATACTCTCACTAGTACATATGTCGGAATGGGCCGTATCGGACGACTATATCATATAGCTGCCATAGAAACGATCGGTGAAATTTTCAAAACAAAAATTATAACTTTGTCAGTTTTGAACACAATTCCACCAAATTTGATATTTTCCCATTAATTATTATTCTAGAATTTCGGGGTGAATTCCATGAAAATCAGACGACTATATCCCATAGCTGTCATAGAAACAATCAGGAAAATAATAAAAAATCATAAATCCGCAGCTTCTTAACACATTTTCATCAAAATTGAGATTTGGCCACTTAATATTATTTCAGAATTTTAGTTTTAATTTTTTTTGTTTTTCAAAGTTTGCGGTTTTTTTCTATAAAATATCGTAAGTTTGAAAATTTTCATTGATAACAGTACATTTTATGCTTTTAGATGTAGTGAGAGTTCCCTATAAATTTAAAGTTGTCGGTCAAGTTCTTTTTTGAGAAAAACTCAAAAGAAAATGCCTTTACAGGAGTAGACTGCTCTACAGAGCATTCATTCCTGGAGCTCTACTTATAATAACGGCATTAAATATCGAAAAATCCTTCACTTTTACATTTTTTTTTGTATTGTTTGCCAATCAATAATAAGACACATTTGATAGGGTTTGTTTTCTCGAAATTCCGATAATATCTTCAAACTAGTTACTTCAAGAGGAATTAATATATAATTGCTGAAAAACTCGATTTTGCAAAATCTTAACTTATACCACTTTCAAAATCAAGAGAACATAGATATATAATCAATAAATTTCATTACCGACCGTTTATTATCGTTTATTGGAAATTTGGGCGTCGCGACGCCCAACCAACCCCACAAATGTGACCAATTTAAAAATAAAGTTGCAAGTAAATATATGTAGAATTGCAACTTTATTTATTATTAACTGGAAATTGAATCTGGAATCGTAGATGTGATCAGAAATTATAGTTTATATAATTCATATTTTGTCACCCGTTTAATGAAGATACCACAATGTGCCATCGTGCGAAAACTTTGAATCGTTGAACAGCAGGCCTAGCATTGTCCTTGTCCTGGCTGGCATTAAAACTGAAGCAAATATGTGCTCTAGGACATCGTCGAGAGTGGCTGCTTTTGTTTAGTTTGTGTCCTCGGGTTCAGCACTTTTTGATCCGCAGTCGGAACATGTACATTTTTCCGGCTCGACGTTATTAAATGGCACCCAGACTAATAAGACATAAAAATATTGACCCACAATGGCGGTATGATACAGTAATGCAGTTTTCATTAGAGCCGCGAAAAAATCAATTTCAACATCGATACTATCGATTCTTTTTTTCGATCGATCATCGATTTTGGTTTCGAAAGAATCGATGCATCGTTCGCCTCTCTTAGGAAATAAGCCCATCGCAAAGAAAACAAGAAAGAAAAGCTAACTTCGGGCGGAGCCGAAGTTTATATACCCTTGCAGAATATTCTGTAAATTATATTTTTCAAATTGAATCATATGCAATCTAATTTAAATGACTTAACGAGAAGGCTGAAATGGCCGGGTAATTTCCGATCGTTCAGTTATATGGCAGCTATAAGATATAGTCGGCCGATCGTTATGAAATTTGGTAGGTCGGATCAACTGACCAAATATATAATATGTACGAAGTTTTTCTTTTCTATCTTCAAAAACACAAAAGATGGGCAATTTTTGATTTTTCAGTTATATTATTATATCTATAGCTATATCTTATAGTCGGCCGATCCTGATAAAATTTGGTTTGTCGTAGTATTTTGCCAAAAATAGCATTCTTACTAAATTTGAACTCTATAACTCTAAAAACATCGAAGTTATAGCATTTCCGATCAATCAGTTATATGGCAGCTATAGGATATAGTCGGCCGATCCCGGCCGTTCCCATTTATATACTGCGTGCAAAGGAAAGAAGGGTGTGTGCAAAGTTTCAAGTCGATAGCTTTAAAACTAAGAGACTAGTTTGCGTAGAAACAGACAGACGGACAGACGGACAGACGGACATGCTTATATCAACTCAGGAGGTGATCCTGACCAAGAATATATATACTTTATAGGGTCGGAGATGTCTCCTTCACTGCGTTGCACACTTTTGACCAAAATTATAATACCCTCTGCAAGGGTATAAAAACTACGAGCAAAAAAGGGAAGCTAGCTCCAAAGTTGTGTTTTTTGTTATAAATAATTTTGTTTTATTTCTTAAGAATTTTATTCGTATCGATGAGTGAGTAAGGAAGTGTATTGGTGGATCGAAATGTATAAATTTTTGAAGGGAAAAGGTTCTTAAATTAATGTTAAGCACGTGTTGTCATGACGCCTTTCATGCAGTCACCAGCATATGTATATCTACGTACACGCCGAAAAACCTCAAAATAAAACTTGAAACTTTCAATAATAAAAGTACATAATTAAAAACAATAAATTAATGTTATCTATTTAAAAAAATAATTTCTGTAAATAACGAAACGCAGAGATATGCAAATAAGTGTACATAATTACAATAAAGTTTAGAAAATATTGTTGAAATTGGCTATTCATATCATTTTGTTACTGATTAGAAAACCATAAGGAAGCCGTTCCGAGGAGGAAAACGAACCTATAATTTAGTTTTGTTTTCATTCTAGTTTCGTTGGCATTCGAATTAAAATTAACAACCATTTTATAGCACTTTTTTAAATTAAATCGATCGATATAGCTGCCATAGGAACGATCGTAAATTTTTCGAAAAAAAATTATAACTTTGTCAGTTTTCAATATATTTTGATATTTCCCCATTAATCATTATTCCAGAATTTTGATTTAAATTTCATGGAAATCGGACGACTATATCATATACCTGCCATAGGAACAGCCAGGAAAATACTAAAAAAAAATCATAACTTCGCTGTTTCTCAACATATTTTCATCAAACTTGAGATTTGGTTACTTAATATTATTCCAGAATTTTATTTTGAATTTCAAGAAAATCAGACGACTATATCCTATAACAGGATATAAAAATTGAGATTTGGTCACTTAACATTATTTCAGAATTTTGATTTAAATTTCATGAAAATTGGACGACTATATCCTATAGCTGCCATAGGAACAATCAGAGAAATAATAGAAAACAAGAAAGGAAGCTAACTTCGGCTTACCGAAGTTTATATACCCTTGCAGATTACAATTGAGCTATGTTATTAAAAACAAAATTCTAAGATAACTTTAAATGCCCGAATCTCAAATGTGATGAAAATATGTTGAGAAACAACCGAGTTATGATTTTTTCTATTATTTCGCTGATGTTCCTATGGCAGCATTAGAATATAGTCGTCCGATTTTCATGAAATTTAAATCAAAACTCTGGAATAATATTAAGTGGCCAAATCTAAAGTTTGATGAAAATATGTTGAGAAACAGCGATGTTATAGCTTTTTTTTTTTTAATTTTGCCGATTGTTCCTACTGTTCCCGATTTTTCCTATGGCAGCTATAAGATATAGTCGTCCGATTTTTATGAAATTTAATACGAAATTCTGAAACAATAATAAATGGCCAAATATTAAATTTGGTGATTATATGTTAAAAACTGACAAAGTTATAATTTTTTTTCCAAAATTTTACCGATCGTTCCTATGGCAGCTATATGATATAGTCGTCCGATCCGGCCGGTTCCGACTTATGTAGGAGTGAGAGCATATAGAAGACTACCTGCAAAGTTTCATTTAGATAGCTTCAAAACTGAGGGACTAGTTTGCGTATAATCGGACAGACGGACAGACGGACGGACAGACGGACAGACGGACAGACGGACAGACGGACAGACGGACAGACGGACAGACGTACAGACGAACAGACGGACATGGCTAGATCGACACAGCTGTTGATCCTGATCAAGAATATATATACTTTATAGGGTCGGAAATGTCTCCTTCACTGCGTTGCAAACTTCTGACCAAAATTATAATACCCTCTGCAAGGGTATAAAAATCATAATTTCGCTGTTTCTCAACATATAAAATTTGAGATTTGGTCACTTAACATTATTTCAGAATTTTGATTTAAATTTCATGAAAATTGTACGACTATATCCTATAGCTGCCATAGAAACAATCAGCGAAATAATAGAAAAATTACAACTCGGCTATTTCTCAACATATTTTCATCAAATTTGAGATTCGGCCAATTATTATTATTTTTGAATTTAGTTTTTAATTTTATAGTTCAATTGCAATCTGCAAGGGTATATAAACTTCGGCGAGCCAAAGTTAGCTTAAGTGCGAAACTAAAACTAAAACTCTGGAATAAATAAAAATGACCAAATCTCAAATTTAATTAAAATATTTTTTAAAACTGACAAAGTTTTTTTTTCAACAATTTTCCTATCGTTCCTATGCACTCTAGGCTGGCCAAAAGTCATTTTTTGACAGTTGGCCGATTGAAGTAATTTTAGATCATTGATCAATGTTGCATACCAGAATTTTCGATAGATGGCGCCACTTTAAAACATCAGCTTTCGCATATGGCGTTTTTTATGCAATTTTGCAATTATGAGAAGTCAAAAATTAAAGAATATCTTTGGAATTTTTTAAATGTGTTTTATACAGACGAATGTGTAAAAAACTCATGTTGTCCCCTTAATATAGTAAATAAATAAAATATAGTAAATAAATAAATAAAAAGTTCATACTTTTTATGGAGTCACGTTTTTCAAAAGCTATATAAAGTGAGTCCAGCAGAGTCCATCGAAGAAATGTATTCTGTGTTCTAGAGTATTTAATTCTTCTTCAAAAGAGTGTAATTAGAAAAGGCCATATTAAGCACTTTTCGAGAAATTTTAATTTTTAGAACATAACCTCAATTTGCCAAACGTTGAACTTTTCGGAAAAAGTGCAAGGGAGGATGCAGTTCTGAAATTTATAAAAGCTGCTATACCAGGAAGGAAGGGGAATGAAATTGTTAAAGGTACAAGCAAAAAAGTTTCCTTAAGAATTGTGATTTATTACAGGACTACAGCAGGACGAAATCACATATACATTTTTCGAAAAAAAGTTATAACTTTTTCAGTTTTCAACATAATTTAATCAAATTTGAGATTTGGCCACTTATTATTATTTAAGAATTTTGGCTTTAATTATCCTATCTGCCATAGGAACAATCAGGAAAATAATAGAAAAAATCATAACTTCGCTGTTTTCAACAGCTATAGAGACACTTTCAGATGAAAAAATAACATTAGCTTTTGTAAAGAACCGTTTACTATAACATGAAGTAAAAATGAGAAACGTTAACAACGACACTAGTAAACAAGATGGACATACAGTCGGGTGTCCCGACAGTAGAATACCCTGTACCCTGGACCGCTCCCCGTGAATTGAATTCGAGACAACTTACAATTACTCTAACGAACGTTCTAGAAATAGCTCTGACTTTGTTTCGCTGTATGTATGCAGGCAAAGAATGTGACCATTGCAAGTGTATTGGTGCAAGTGTTATTTGGACCCCTTTGCCTTGGCTGCCTCTTGTATACATAATAAGTATAAAGTAAAAAGAGTATATCTCCGATATTTATTGTACGATCGTAATGAAAGTTAGACAATCTGTGTATTTTGATAAAATACATCAAGGTTGTGAATATAGTTTACCTAACTTTATAAATTTGGGAGATATACGTTTTTTTCAAATAGCTCCCCAAAAAAGGGGAGCAGCAAAAATTTAAAACAAACTTGATCTGCGTGCAGATATAAGAAGTCTAAGTCCCAAGTTTGGTGTCTCTAGCTCTTATAGTTTCCGAGATCTAGGCGTTCATACAGACAGACGGACAGACGGACAGACGGACGGACGGACGGACGGACAGACGGACAGACGGACATGGCTATATCGACTCCTTAAGTGGTCCTGACCAATATTTAGGTAACTTTTGGGGGTCTGCCACGCCTCCTTCTGGCTGTTACAGAATATCGCACAAAATTATAATACCTTTGTACCTTTG
The DNA here is from genome assembly GCA_008042515.1 of Drosophila truncata. Taxonomy (NCBI): domain Eukaryota; kingdom Metazoa; phylum Arthropoda; class Insecta; order Diptera; family Drosophilidae; genus Drosophila; species Drosophila truncata. Next base: position 26,076 of record VNJQ01007609.1, read on the forward strand.
GTACATGGTATAAAAAGTTATGTATGTAGGCTGAGGCTAAAAATAATAATTTCCAAAATAACTATAAAAATCATTATTAAAATTATAATACAAATAATATTAATCGCAAACCATATAATGGGAAACCAAAACTAAATAATATAAAATGCCACCACTGTGGAAAGCTTGGACACATGAAAAAATATTGTTATGGCTATAAAAGACAAATAAATAATGAAAATAATAAAGAAAATAACAAAAAAGCTCACACTGCAACAACCAAGCCAGGCAACGCGTTCATGATAAAAAGTCTAAATGAAACGAATAATAATTAAAACGCGAAAGTGAACTTTATTCTTGACTCGGGTGCTACTGACCACCTCATAAACGATGAGGCATTATTTGTGGATCATGCTGATCTTGAAACTCCGATAAAGATTGCCGTTGCCAAGCTGGAAGACGTACTCTACTGCGGAGAAGTTGCAGAAAATCTGATCTTGGTAAAACACTACAAGAGGCTAGAGTGACAGTCGTGTTCAACAAAAATGGAATGAAGTTGATGAAAAATGGTGTTACTATCGCACTCAGGTGCCAAAAATAAGAATTTATATAAATTATGTCACGAAAGGTTGGGAAAGGGAAAATGTTAGAAATAAAGAGAAACGATTTATTTAGTGATAATAGTCTCCTTGATAGTGTTAATCCTACCGACGATATATGTGAAGCTTGTTTGAACGGGAAACAAGCCAGATTACGATTTGATTAATATAAAAATAAAGCCCATATAAATAGAGCTCTTTATGTTATTCATTCTGATGTCTGTGGTCCGATAACACCAACAACTATTGATTATTACTATGTGATCTTTTTAGATCAATTTACTCATTTGTCTAGTGATATGCGTGAGTTCTGTGTTCAGAAAGGAATAAGTTACCATTTGACTGTACCATATACTCTACAGTTTAATAGAGTTTCAGAACGGATGATCAGAACAATTATTGAAAAGGCTCGTGCCATGGTCAATGGTGCAAAGTTAGATAAATCTTTTTGGGGTGAAGCTGTGTTGACAGCAACAAATATAATAAACAGGATTCCAAGTAGGCCACTTGCAGATCGCGTAACAACGCCTTATGAGATGTGGCATAATAGAAAACCGATTTTGAAATATCTAAAAATATTTGGTTCGACTGTATATGTACACAATAAAATTAGAAAACGAAAATTTGACGATAAATCGTTTAAATCGTGTACTTGTCGGATACGAACCAAACGGTTTAAAATTATGAAAATGAAAAATTCATGGTTGCTAGAGACGTAATTGTAGATGAGGCAAATATGGTTAACTCTAGTGCTGCTAAAAGTGAAATCCTGAATGAAAGTAAGGATAGCGATAAAGACAGTTTCCTGAATGAGAGTAAGGAATCTAGCAGCCGAGAAAAATGTCAACAAACGAAATCACTAATAAAGTTACTAACGATATAACTAGAAGAAGCGATAGATTGAAAAATAAGCCATATGGATCATTCCATAGAAAATCAAACAAAACACAGTGATTGTTTCAACGCGATTCTTTGATTTGCATGCAAATTTTTATATCGTTTGCTTAAACCAAAATAACAGACACGAATTTCTTTTTCCGAAAATGTTTTTTTTAAGTAATTGTGCATTGAATTTTAGCAACAATTTACAAAATGCCTGCAATTAATAATTAATAACTTCCGTTGTGTTTGTTATAAAATAACACCTATATCGCGTTGTAAATGTTAAAGAACCTTTCATAATATTTAATCGATTTCTTACGATGATGAAAATTTTAATTGTTATAAACAAATTACGTGAAAAATATATTTTTTTTAACAAAAAACAGCAGGTTTAAATTTTTTAAAAAAATTGTTTATTGTTCTTCGCTCAATTTTACACTACATATATGTATTTTTTTAGGATGGTATGTTTAAGGGTTCCCTGTTAAAATTCCGTTTTTTCCGTTTGATGGTAGAGGTGACCGGCTGGCTTGCTAGGCCTAGTACTATATTATGATGCCATTGTCTTCAATAACTTTATCACGTCAATTAAATACAGCAAAAAATGTTATTGAAGAATAAAAAACTTACCACGATAAACTAGGATAATCTCTGTGATAGTAATTAGAATAGTACTGCTTACTGTAACGAAGAGACAAAATAAAAAAACTAGTCGTCTGCACGGTGATGAAGGCTTTTGTAACCCAGTCACAGTGGATCCAATGACCAATCTAGCGGAATTTAATTAATAACTTGAGTAAATGAAGATGTATTTTTGTGCTTACCGTTTCTAACCCTTGTTACGCATCTTCTCTAAATTTCATCGTGCTACGACAGGTATTTCTCATAGCTCCCAAACAAATGTTTTGAAAAAATGCATATAAATACAGTGCAAATGACTAAATTTTTATGTTTCGTTTTAATTTTTTTAGTTTTACGTTTTCTTACATATGTTATTTCTAGAATTTCATCTGAATCAGAATCATCGGAATCAATATTTATTTTTGGAAAATTTAGAAGCAATTCAGCAAAGACGACTTGTTAACGTATTAGATAATGATGTAATTGGTGGATCATAAGAAAATTGTGGCAAATACAAAATCATTTAGCATTTACAACTTTTTTGATGGGGCAATTTCGCCTAGCTACATGGAAGAAAATAAGCGCTTTCCAACTGACATTTCACCTTAGAAATGCAATATACTCAAGAGTTGGACGTAGTTGGTCATCATTTTAGACACTTTCACACCACAAGGACTGACGTTTTACATAAATACTAAAATTAGCTTGAATACGCTTGAATAAAGTTTGTTCTAGTCCATTAAAGTTAGTAAACTGCTTAAAAGCAATTCTTCCTAAAGCCATTTACAAAAAACATATTTATTTGCTACACATGGAAAGACAGGCAACGATCATACAATTTATATTTAGTATATACCTTACTTTAAGAGAAAAACAAGATATTATTATTTATCAACAAAGATATATATCTTTTTTTAATTCTGGAAAATGGACTACAAACAGGCAGAAATTTTTCAATGAACACTTGCTGAAAATAGGTTAGGTTTCAAAGCTCACAACTGCTCAGAGATGCACTAAATAACTATTTAAAAAGCTTTGTTTAGCTTGCCAAGGTATTACCAATTAAATAAAATCAAAATTGATTCAATTTTCAAAAGTTGAAAATCTACTTTTCTTCCGCTAGATTGGTCATCGGATCCACTGCGCGAAAGAGAGAGGACTAAAGTGAACACCGGAGAACAGGCAATTCCGACTTCGCGACATGAAGTGTCGATTTCTCCATAATTACATAATAATTAGAGCTTCCCCGCCTGGGAATTAGTAAATAAATCATTATAAGTTTTATTTAAACAACTCAAACGGTAATGATTATTTTAAGATTTTTTCTTTTGTTATCAAAAATAATCAGCCTTGAGTGAAAAAAAATAAAAATTACAAATAAAAAATTTTTGATAAAAAAAATGGAATTAAAAAATAATGATTATTCATGATTTTTATTTTTTTTGCTCAAAATAAAACTCAAAGCAAATCACGGGTTCCGTGTTAGACTTTTTAGCAATATTATTTTATATTCTTGTATGAGGACGGTAAAGCTACCCCCCGCACCAATATATTTAATTTAAGAATTCTTTTTTGGGCTTTGGTGCAATATTTTGTGTTGCGTATAGTAACACAAAATAGTTTGTTCTGGTACATTTAAAAGCCAAACAGTGCGTTTACCGAGTGTGACAAAAGGATATTCTCTGTAAAAAAATTCCGAGCAAAACAATCGTAGTCGACTATTTTAATATAGCCATGAAACCTCAAATTGGTGGAAACTTCAACTGCTTAAAATTCATTCCTTATCGTGTTTCAATATGGGTCGGAAGTGTAATTGTAATGTGTAAAAGTCTTCGAAATTTGTTCACTTTTAAAGCATTTACTTAGACCCGAGAATACGAAGAGTGTTATTAAAAAATCCTGCCGAACTGATGCTCGTTAGGGCGCAATTAAAAAATCTTCTTTCGAGAGTATTTATTAGTATTCATTAATATTCATTATACCCTTGCAGGGTATTATAATTTTAGTCAGAGTTTGCAACGAAGTGACCCTATAAAGTATATATATTCTTGATCAGCATTAACAGCCGAGTCGATCTAGCCATGTCCGTCTGTCGGTCTGTCTGTCTGTCCGTTTCTACGCAAACTAGTCCCTCAGTTTTAAAGCTATCTGAATGAAACTTTGCAGCTAGTCTTCTATATACTCCCACTCGTACATATGTCGGAACGTTTAACATCATCAGCGTACATGAGTACTCTGGATTTAGTCTTCTAGAATAAGACGGCAATCTTAGGTCAGCATCGCAGGATAAGCCTCGGAGGGCAAAAAGTAAAAAGTTCTTTTGGACAGATTCAATGCGGTTACTATGGACTCCGAATTGAGGACTCCAGACACAAGAGCCGTACTCCAATATGGGGCGAACTAACGAAGTAAAAAGGGTCTTCGTCACATAAGGAGAGTCAAATTCCTTTGCCCACCTCTTAATGAATCCAAGCATGCCTCTGGCTTTGTTAACCATACAGGAAATATGTTCGGAGAACGAAAATTTAAGGATCCAAGCGGACCCCCAGATCATCTACCAGAGTAATTCTTTCCAAAGAGCAGTAGTTAAGCGAATAAGTGGCAAACAGAGGTGTGATGCGTGAAAAAGTCATCAGTTTGCATTTAGAGCTGTTGAGATTTAAAGCATTAGCATGACACCATGCTTGGAAGTTGTCAAGATCCGATTGTGAGTCCCTGTACTGCAAGCAAAGTTTAACATCATCAGCGTACATGAGTACTCTGGATTTAGTTAGAACCTGCGGCAAGTCATTGATAAACAATGTGAAAAGCAGTGGTCCAAGGTGGCTACCTTGTGGGACGCCAGATGTGACCCTGAGGCTGTTGGATAGAACGTTTTTAAACAGAACCTTTTGAGTCCTATCACTTAGATAGCTCGAAATCCACTTAAAAAGATCACTAAGAAACCCCATAGAATCAAGTTTCCTAACCGGCTTTACTGATGTCAGTGTAAATAACATCGGTTTGAAAGTTACGTTGGAAGCCCCTAATAACAAATGAGGTAAGTTCCAAAAGATTAGTCGTGGTTGATCTTTGCCTCATAAACCCATGCTGACATAAGGAGATGACGGATCTGCATAGGTGTTGCAAGTGGGGAGTAATTACATCCTCGAAAAGTTTGGGAATTGCCGATAACTTAGGGATTCCTCTATAGTTACTGGCATCCGATTTGCTACCTTTTTTGTGGAGAGGAATAACAAATGATTCCCTCCAAATAAGGGGAAATTCTGATGATTCTAAAGATAAGGTAAACAATTTAAGAAGGGGGTTACACAGCGCCTCGGAACAATACCTAAGCACAGAGCCCGGTATTCGGGACCTGGTGAATAAACTGGCTTAACGCGTTGAAGATCTAGAATAAGTGAGCTTTCATTTGAAATAGGACTGAAAATTAAGTTCGAACTAGGCATAGCGGAAGAAACTATCTGATCTGAAATAGTAGAGGACGAATATGTAGTTTTAAAAAACTCAGCAAAAATATCGGCGGTTGCCTGATCAGAATTTGCTGTTGTATTCCGAAATGAGAGCGAGGAAGGATATAAATTAGGTTTACGTTTAGTGTTAACAAAGTAATAAAACTGTTTTGGGTCCTGCGTGAACTGGACCTGACAACGAGTCAAATAATTTTTATAACACTGAGCGTTAGGCACGGTAAAGTTAGACCGAGCACTGAGATAAGAGGAACAAGATGGACATACAGTCGGGTGTCCCGACAGTAGAATATCCTGTACCCTGGACCGCTCCCCGTGAATTGAATTCGAGACAACTTACAATTACTCTAACGAACGTTCTAGAAATAGCTCTGACTTTGTTTCGCTGTATGTATGCAGGCAAAGAATGTGACCATTGCATGTGTTATTTGGACCCCTTTGCCTTGGCTGCCTCTTGTATACATAATAAGTATAAAGTAAAAAGACTATATCTCCGCTATTTATGGCACGATCGTAATGAAATTTAGACAATCTGTGTATTTTGATAAAATACATCAAGGTTGTGAATATAGTTTACCTAACTTTATAAATTTGGGAGATATACGTTTTTTTCAAATAGCTCCCCAAAAAAGGGGAGCAGCAAAAATTTAAAACAAACTTGATCTGCGTGCAGATATAAGAAGTCTAAGTCCCAAGTTTGGTGTCTCTAGCTCTTATAGTCTCCGAGATCTAGGCGTTCATACAGACAGACGGACAGACGGACAGACGGACGGACGGACGGACAGACGGACATGGCTATATCGACTCCTAAGTGGTCCTGACCAATATTTAGGTAACTTTTGGGGGTCTGCCACGCCTCCTTCTGGCTGTTACAGAATATCGCACAAAATTATAATACCTTTGTACCTTTGGTACATGGTATAAAAACAAGTTTTTGAACCGGTGAGTTTATATTTATTATAAGCCTAGATTTTACATTTTTTAAGCGTGTTAGCTCTTTGTTGAACCAAGGAGGTTTATTAGAGACCAATGGATAGGTTACCGGAACACATAATTCACGGCGGTTGCCATGTTAGAGCACATGTAAAGATCGGACCAATTTAATTCAGATATTAGAGTGTTTAGCCTCTAATAGTCAGCTTTTCGGAAACAGCGGACTTTGGTTATTCTTCTACCAGATGTAGTTTCTTACACTGTCCCAGTATCGATAGTCACTTCGAAAGTTGGATGGTAAGGATCTTCAGGCTGCGTCATTGGAGGATTAGGTTTACCCCTGCAGGATCTGAAACAAAGCACAGATCAAGCAAGCGGCTTAAAGAATTAAATACGTGGTTAACTTGCGATAGGGATAAATCAAGCAAGCCGTTAATGAAGTCATGCTGTGCCGTAGTCTGAAGGACATTAGACACGCGCTCATTAGACTAATGAGCACCCGGTATATTCAAGTCACCCAGAGTCACTAATTGGTCCCTGTCAGAAAGCCTTCTGGAAACTGCCTGAATTGCCGAAAGGTGTTTCCAATAGGTTGGCTCTTCTGAAAATGGAGGAATGTAAGAGCAGGTTACATAAACAATGGTACCTGTGAAAGATAATTTAACGCAAATGAATTCAATGTTCAAAAAATCATCAGATACAACCTGTTCAGATATAAGGCCGGAGTCAACGGCAATTAAAACTCCGCCACCACGCTGAGAAAGACGGTCTAATCTGAAAATTGTGTACTTACTCGGGAGAATTTCGGAGCAAAAAATCTCCGGTTTTAACCAGGTTTCAGTAAACACAATTACCTGGGATGCATAAGAAAAACTATCAGAATACAGTTTAGAGAGCGGAAGTTTTAGTTTTTTGGGACAGAAGGTACGGCGGTGGGCACTGCGGTTTTTGACGGCCTGGGTAGTTGTACTCCCACAGGCCGGTTTCTCTTATTTTGAGCCTCGTACTCCTTGACTACAACGTCCTCGGGCCAGAAGTCACCCGTGCAAATAGTGTCGAAGAGCTGGAGTGAAACATTTATCTTAAACGATGAAATGTCTCTGGCATACGAAAATTGGAATTTTTCCACTTTAATATTTCCAGCTTGAGTTTTGCCTTGTATATAGGCTAGTACATCTTCCGATTCGAGATCAGGGGCAAGCCTCGAAACAAATATTGTTTTCGATGGTGGAACTGCTGTATGGGTCTTACGTAACGTAATGTTACCAACATCGGCCGGAGTTCCGGGCATTGTTGAACCCTGGGTCGGTTTTATTACAGATTTTGCGGAGCCAATGATTTGGGCTCCGCAACGGACACATCGGAAATTGCTGGCTCAAAATAGTTTCATCAAATTTGAGATTTGGCCCTTAATATTATTTGAGAATCTTAGTTTTAATTTCATGAAAATCAGACGACTATATCCTATAGCAGCCATAGGAACAATCAGGGTAATAATAAAAAATTTATGGTTTCGTTATTTCTCAAAATATTTTAATCAAATTTGGGATTTGCCCACTTATTATTTCAGAATTTCGATTTTAATTTTATAGTTCAATTGCAATCTGCAAGGGTATGTGAAGCTTAGCTTCCTTAGCTTCCTTTCTTGTTATACCCTTGCTGGGTATTATAACTCAGTCAGAAGTTTGCAACGCAGTGAAGGAGACATTTCCGACACTATTTTATTATTTCAGAATTTTGATTTAAATTTCATGAAAATCTGACGACTATACCCTATAGCTGCCATAGGAACAACCATGGAAATAATTGAAAAAATCATAACTTCGCTGTTTCTCAACCTATTTTCATCAAATTTGAGATTAGGCCATTTAAAGTTATCTTAAAATTTTTAATTACATAGCTCAATTGTAATCTGCAAGGGTACATATATAAACTTCGGTAAGCCGAAGTTAGCATCCTTTCTTGTTTTTTCTCTATTGTAGATATTACAACACTACAGCAACTTTTACAATAATAAAATGATAACTCACTTACAAAACAAAAAAAACGATTTTTTTTCCTTTTTGCACTGGAAATCCATTTTGACAAACTTTTTTCTGATTTGATGAGCTGTGAATATCAGTATTATTGGATGGTGAAAATGCTATGCGAGAATCGGATGCCACTGCACTATGGTCCAGCCGACCACTTTGGTTGGCCAAAATCCATTTTTTTAAAGTTAAACAAATCAATTGATTTTGGTATGGATCGATTGGAAATAGAGTGACCATCAACGTGTCACAATCAAAATCTTCATAGGTGGCGCCACTTTCTCGCACGGAGCGCTTAAAGTCAGCTGTTTCTTCGCAAGCTAGCAAACAAGGAAAAAGCGTGAAAATTTAGACAATTCTTAAACTAAAAAAACTCAACAAAATATAAGAACTTGATAAATCTATAAAAAGAGTTTGAATCAATGGGGCTTGTACTATATATTTAATGTTGTAAAATGTTCATAGTCGTTGTAATATCTTTGTAGTTTGGCTTTAAAGTGTGTCGCCTTAAAAAAATAAAAAATTTGTTTAAACCTAATGTTTAAAAAGGTAAAAGTAGTGAATGTCACCTAGTTTCACCTAGAGACCTATTGTGTGTTGTAGAGTATTTAATTCTTGTTCGATTGCATATAGTCTGTAATGCCACTTTTGACCACATTTCTTGAAATTTTCAATTAAAAATTACCTTATTTTGTATGAAAATGACATCTTAAATGCGTTAAAAGTGTCTTTAAACTCATGAAAACTGGGTAATATCCTATAAAAACTATAAAATATTGTAATTCAGATAAAATACAATGTAAAACCAAAATTTTAAATGGTAGAAAGATTTTATAAATAATTTTTCATTGAATTAGAGGCAAAAACAGCACTATATTCCTTTTTTTTCGTAAGAAAACTATAGGTATTCCTGATCCGATA